>JAQIVE010006787.1:0-11144 GCA_034698285.1 Sminthurinus bimaculatus | reverse complement strand
CAATTGCGGCTTACAACTACAACAACCCTTTTTTCTAAAATTGATTCAAATTTTTATAACCTAATTCATAATATAGTATATAAATATGAAATACTGAATTAATCGTCCACCACACAAGGTGTCGAAGTACTTATACCTATATAATTGCGTATACTTTTCATAATGTACATTTAATGTTCGTGCATGTAAGTATAAGTACATACTCATTACTCATGACTAAAACAGAGCTTTTACATGCTTCAACATAAAGCCAGTGAAGCTACTTGAAAATGTGCCGTGAAACAAGTACTTATATAAGATATAAGTATAAATTGTAATTTTCCAGTGTTTTTTCAGTTATTCATCAGTAATAAATCTGTTGCGTTTAACAATTGTTATAGCGTGAATTCAGCATTGAATTATCATATGCCTCGATAGTAAAGCTTTCCACCTATATTACCTATACGTATACCTAATGAATTTATACTTTTATATATCTGATAGATATTATTTTTTACTCGTGAGAATAATAATTAATCTATCTCTATATCAGTCCCATAATATTTTTATATTTCTTTCCTTTTTATACCGATCAGCAGCTCCTTTGACCTTTGACTAGAGAGGAACTTTCTTCGTAGGTAATCAAAATGTGTGTATTAATGACGACAGACGACAGTTTTATTTTTATTTTTTTAGAGTGACAAATATGACATGAATATAAGGAAATCCTTGAGAAAAAAACTATTTTATAATTAAACCAAAATCAGTGACTTCCGTATTGTTTCAGCCATTTTTCGTACCTCTTAACGTCTGTATCGGAAACGGATCGCTTACAACGATTTATGGCGTCATCGAAATCTGTAAAACATACACAAGTAAATATTTTGGAAATTTTAACAAGAAGAAATTTTAGGGAATAGGAAAATTATAATTATAATATATATACGCAATTAAATTATAGTATAGTATGCGCTTTGTATTGCTTTTTCTTCACCTTTTTGGGAAATGGGTAAGTCAAGGTCTTCTTTCTTCATAGCCTTGATTTCATCGGGACTTTTCCCACTGATTTTTCTTCGCATGGCCATCATCGCAGCATCCCTGTGTATAAAGTAGAAGGGTTGATTAAATATTTAAATTTGCTAGTATTATAAAAATAAAACTGCAGTTAATACACATTAAATACATTTTAATGTTAGGTACCCCAGAAACTTTTATGACTAAAATATTTTTAACTCACCTGCACACAGAAGTTATGTCCGCACCAGAGTATCCACAGACCTTTTTGGAAATGTCCTTGAGTTTGATATCATTATCGACCCTTACATCTTTCAAACTTATCCCTAGAAGAATTTCTCTGGCTTCAGCTGTAAATATAAATGGAAATAAGTTTGTAGTGCTGTTCAGGACCCCAAACATACAATACAATACAATGAACAGAGTTTTGGGAAAAATATTAGGAAGTTCGTAGTTAATGCACTTTACTTACCAGTGGGAAGAGGAATGTAAATTCGTTTTTCAAACCGGCGTCTAAATGCTTCGTCAATGTCCCAGGGGTGATTACTGCAAAACACATCAAAATATTGAACATGATAACATTATTAATAATATTATTCATATTGGATTGACTTTATACTTAATTACTTGTAAATTGTAAAAATTTGAAATTACTTGTCCAAAACTTACGTTGCGGCTAAAACCATGACTGGTTTGCTCTCTCCATCGGAACCCAGCCCATCCATTTGGATGAGAAGTTCTGCTTTAAATCGTCGACTCGCTTCGTGCTCGCTATCAGTGCCTCTCATTGAACATAGGGAATCGATTTCGTCGATAAAGATTGTAGTAGGAGCGTAGAAGCGAGCCATTTCGAATAAAAGTCTCACAAGCTTCTCCGACTCTCCACGGTACTTTGAAGTTAAAGTGGATGAAGACACATTAAAGAAAGTTGTTCCACACTCGGTGGCCACTGCTTTTGCAAGCAGAGTTTTCCCTGTTCCGGGGGGTCCGAACATTAAGACGCCCTTCCAGGGTCTTCTTATGCCCTAAGATTTAGATGTTGAAACATATTTTAACGGTTTGCATGCATAAATAAGTTATACTTCAATGATGACCAATGACCACATTAGGGCTTTAAATACAGATATAATTTTAAACGCAAGTATTATTATTAAAAGATGAATTGTATAGTGTATAGTTTACTCTAAAAAATTCCGGCATGAGAAGAGGGAGAACGACAGCTTCTTGGAGTAACGCTTTAGCCTCATACAAGCCAGCAATGGACTTCCACATTACACTTGGATGTTTGATGAGCATGTCCCGTTCCAGGATGTCAACTAGATGTGATTCCCAGCCGACGGCGTGGAAAACTCGATCTTCACGTCGGTCTTCATCTTCGCCCGATAACTGTATGTACACAAAATTTGTAAAAAAACAAAACAATTTTACCATTCTCAGCTTAAATTATTATGAACACTGTTCTTTGAAAAAAATCTTACATCAACTTCCCCGTCAGATCTATTTCTAGGTGACTTGTTGGCATCAAAGTTGGTTCGATTGTTGCGTATATGATCGGATGCTCTTCGACTTGGAGGAACTCTCCAGGTGGCTCTCTGTCTCCCGGTTTTTGGTCCATCCTTCAGAGTTCCACCGTCTGGGAGTCTAGGTATACGGTCAGTGGACTTGGCCTTTTTCTGACTAGTTAATGTCCCACCCGTCATACTATCGCCGCTATTTCCAGAACTGGGGTTGCTTTGTGAGTTTGACCTGCGAAAAAAAATCGCAGGATTCCATCCAATGAATATCTTTCTCAAGTGTATGCATACATACATCGTACATCAGTTGAGCTCTCTAGAAATAAAGTGTTTTTTTTTCTTCAAAAATCGGATTTTTAGTTAAAAACTAACCTGGAGCGAGGAATGTGAGGTAGGGCGGGTTGAATATCCGGATCTCTCTTCCTCAGACTAGCCTTCCATTGATCTTCGTCCCTTTTGGCTTGAGCAGCGCGATTCCAATCCCCGGCTGTGTTGGGATTGCTTGGCGTGTATTCAGAGGAGTCTCCACCGCGCAATCGAATATTATTATTATTGTTCAAATTGGAGTTGGCATTGTTACTCAAAGTTCGAGGACGAACTGGCCCCACGGGTTTGTTGATGGTTGACCGATGAAGGGAGTTGGTCCCCTTGGACATGGACATGGTGTTGCCCATGAATGGATCCATTATCAACGAGTCCATCATCCTGGCCATTTGTTGAAAGCTTTGCTGAGGAGGTGGCGGTGGACTAAGTTCAAATCCATAAAGAAATTCATGAGGGTTAAATTGGCAATTTTACCAGCATTACATTAGTATTTATTTGCACACCTTGAATTTCCCTTATTACAGACTCGTGTGCGTTTTGTTTTCTATACATTTCGATTGAAAAAAAGTTTCCTTCAAGGTTTTTTCTACTAAAAACCCATAGATTGTAAATAGCTACTAGAAAGTTTTGTCGGCGTAATCTAAATTTGTTCCCAAGAACTTTCTTTTTATTCTACAGTACATGGATTAATATCGGGAAAAAGTGGCTTTTGTCTTGTGTACAAAAAGTTTGTAATTGCTGACAGTCAATAATTGACAAACTTGAAAACTTTCCGCGAAAGCTCATTAAATATCTATACATCATCATAATAATACATACCTATAGTTGGATTATTTGTACACTTGGATACAAATAAGAGATATTATATTTGCGATCACGCTTTTGTTCCTTGTTGTAATACATGCCTAACTGTAATAGGATTGGATGAGGATATTGAACTTGAAGGTCGCCCTTCTCATATTTCGGTTTGGTAATTACTGCATATTAAATTGAATAATGTAGTATATATGGACTGTGTGGAATATCCATAGAATACAATGTCAATGTAGGAAAGTGCATGAAGCCTGCACATACACGTTAAAAGTATTGTCGTTTACGGTTTACCTTACAGTGAACTTGTCCTATTGCCCTAATAATTTCACAACTAGGTCAGTTTATTTACTCACTCACTCACTCATCATATCGTTCATAGTTTTAGCCGGTCCCGGCTTTCTCCACACACACACACACACGTATAATATTATACAGAGACAAAGGGCTGATTGCGAGGGAAAGCCACATATGTACATAATAATGTTTCGGTGGGAAAGAAAATACAATTGAGACCTTGACTGTCAATTGCAAATTTTATGGGCAGCCCAGTATCTATTCCATAATATATTGATAGATTCCCCATACTTTGTTTTATTGTGGGGCTGAGTTTTTTCGGTTTCGTCAACGCGTCGTCGTCCGAATAGAAAACCGTGAAGCGTATAAAAATAATTATGATTGTGGGATTTCAACTCGCGCAACCTTAACCTACTTTCTTCCCACGTTCCTTTACATAGGTATCTCTCCTTCTTTGTCTTTGTCGTACATATCAATAACCCGGTACTATGTGCGACCAACGATAAGTCTTTATGTACAAAACATTGAACAATGTCAAACGTTTTTCTATCATTTTGAAGTTAAATATTTTTCTTAAAATGATGACATCTTTTTCTTGGTATACAATAAAACATGAAATTGGCACTAAAAAATATTTGTGATCATACATAGAAATTTGATAAGTGAGATTGTCTAAAGATTAAATTATTGTTGTGATTAATTTTTCCTTGTCGGCGTGTGTGCATTAGAATAAGGTAGAAGGGAACTTGGACAAAAAATAAGAATAAATTCACCTGCTGTCCTTTTCTTTGTCCCATGATGACAAGGGCCAAATTGGAGGAAGTTTAATTCGCATAATTTGTCATTTTGTCTTCCCCTCGTCACAAGTTCATAGACTGACTATAGGCGTCAGGGCGAAGTCAACTTTATTAATGATTGTAGTATGGTAAATTATATTTAACTCAAGGTTTAGCAATAACTAGTATCATAAGAGGTTTGATTTCGAATTTTCATTTTGCAATGCTTCAAAATGGAGTAAAATACAAAATCCCCAGATGTGCTTAATATAAAAGAGCTTGACTCATTGAGTATAGTTAATTCTTTCAAAATACTAGAATAAAAAGATGAAATTTATTATTAATGAAAAAATTACTATTATTATTGATCGAAAATCGAATGAGTGAAGCTCTTTTATACATTAAACTGGACTGAACTACATTTTTAACGCTACATATTAACAAGTTCAGAATTTGCCTGTTTTGTTCCAAATTAGAGCAGAACTTGAATGTTTCACACGTTTATTTTATATACCATAGCAAGTTTATGGCACGCACACTTGATTCCTGTAATAATTATGATAATAATGTGGAGAGGGCAAAAGCCTCTGGACCTTTGCTCCGGTTTCCTCCTCACATGACCAATGACCACACTTTTTATGACATTTCACATTTGACTGTTCAAAACACGAGTGAAAGATTAGCCGTCAACATTGTATTTTTACACGCACAACCATAACTATACGAAAGCTGCAAAACTTTATCACCAACGGTATTTTATACTTGCTTCACCTTTTCGGTTTCGTTTTCGTTCTTATCACAATCGTAGTAGTAACGTTTGTATTGTAATCTATGGAGGTTTGGAGCTGAAACTCGACTTGCTTTCTTTAGTCTTTCTTCCTCTTTTTCGTTTTTCATGCGTGTAACTAAATACATTATCCGCATAAAATTAGGAGTAACTTGGACACGCACATGTAAAAAAAAACTCTTAAATTCTGGCTCTGGAACGATTTCTGAGGGCACGAGAAGCACTAAAATTTTCTCTCTCAGCCTGTGAACATGCAAAATCACAGTGGAGCTGGAGCCAAAAACTGACTGATTGACTGACTGACTGACTCAAATGGAATGGAGGCGAGTGTCTGACTGTGAGCCTGAATTTACCGGCGAAAGAAGCACAAGAGCATTAAAAGTTCAATGGACTACATAAACTCAAGTGTATGTAGAATATTACAAAGAATACAGAAGAGAAGACGATCACTTTTCTTTTTAATGGAACGACAAACACAAACACCGGAAGATCCACCGTTCAACTTTCTCCGGTCTTTGCAGTGAAAGCATGACGGTGACTTTCACTATAATAATAATTGAGAGACTCGAGTCACACACAATTAGTTGGATAAAATCTGAATAATTTGATCCCCAAACTGATTTGACGTAGTTTCATCATTCTACATACACAGACTTATATTGTTTGTATGTATGTATGCATGACGAATAATCAAAGTAAAAATCAAGGAGAACGTCGCCGCTCCTCGACACACACACCAAGCCAACTGAGCTCACTTGGAACAGCATATATTGGTTTTATAAAAACTGTTTTCCAGTTTACAGTGGACATCGAGAGAAAGAGAGAGAGAGAGAGAGAGTTTATGTGGGAATGTATTAGACAAGTGCAGGGAAATGGAAAGGAGGGGAAAGCATTGCTTGCCGCTTGCTCACTGCTCGCTTCCATTCACTCAATGCAAATGATAAAATTAGGTCAGTTCTGCGTCTATTTATCCCATAATTCTCCATACACACACACACACTCTCTCTCTCTTGCTCCCTCTCTTTCTCGTGTATGTATATTACATATGTCTGACTTGTCTTCCCGCTGCCCTCTCGTCATCAGTGTCCACAACCGTAGAAATTACAAGGAAAACCCCCGACATTTCGTTTATGACAACTTGATCGAGTTGGGATTCGAGTCATGCCAATTCCCATACTGACTATATGCATATGCATGTTATCATGTCATGCACCTGACCATTGAGCAGATGCACTGTAATACAATTTGTAATTTGTAATCACAGAGACATCTCATATATGTGTATTATTTTTGTATAAACTTCGTCCGAGAAATTATAAATTAGGTACATATAAAAAACTGGAGCAACTTTTACAGCATGTGCATGTCTGCATAAAGGATCAAGTAATGTAAAAAGTAAAAATATGTAGTGAGAAATGGGAAAGGACAGGAGGATAATTTGGCGATTCCATCCCAAATCTGCCAATCATCTTTATCATTTATACAATTGACTATATAAAATAAAATAATAACTGGGGCAGGTCAAAGGTCAGTCTTATTAGTAATTGTAGAGCATTTTTAAAAAGTTCTTGTTTTCACAAATAATATTCTTTTGCCTTTTCTTATGGAAAAGAGTGAATACTTTTAATATTTTAGAGTTTTGATAATATGTATATATGTACCTTTACAAAAAAATATTTGATTAGGATAAAAGCTGTTTTTGTTTTTTCTTTAATTTCTGCATTGTCTGCAAGGTATTATTATTATTATTATACATTTTACATATTAAATAGAGACGCTTACATAGCATAGGGGGGCTGCGCCGGGGTTACTGAACCAAAAATCGACTGTTTCTCAAATTGCAAAGCAAACAGTTGAAAGCGTATATGCAAAACGAACGTTGAGACTAACTACCAAACACATTACGTTTGTGTATCAGAAAAGAAGAAAACCAGGAAGGAAATGGTTCACATGTGTATTGTATCCGTCCTCATACGGAAAATCTATAAGTGTGTCAATGGTCATAACACAAAAAGATGGTACATAGAACGACAACCTGGGATTCTCGCTTTCTTGTTAAAAGAAGAAGGAGAAGAGGACACAGGAAATAACATACATATCAAAAAGAGGAAGAAATGAAAAAATATAATATTAGGATAAATAGGATAAAATATAATAATAAACTAGTTGTTATTATAGTTTACCTTTCACCTACGAGGACGCGGCTCATGATTCTCACCATGGAGAATCGCGAGGTGGAGGACGGAGACGGAGCTACAGCTACGGGCGGTAACGATGTACAAATACCATTCATGTGCACAAATTTATGTCTACCTATACACACTATAGATATGTCTACACGAGATAATGACGAACGCGGAAATTCCGAATACAATACAATACAAAAATTGGAGTAGTAGTACTATTTAGTAGCTTGTATGTATGTTGTTGAAAATACACCGTGTCTTATTTTTCTAGGCCTATAATATATTTATCTGTATTAAAGTTTGGTCTGCTGTCTCGGCCTTTCACCATATTATGTGTACGTTGATTTAACCGAGAAAATGTGTGGATATAGATTTTTTCCCTGATGATGATGATGGTGGTGTCGTTGATTCACTTGGTGGTACATTAACACCCACCCCGAACAAAAGGAATGAAAAGTCGATAGAGGGATGAATGGAAATCCTCAGCTCATTGCTTATTTTATATTTGTATACACTGGCGTACAGAATATGAATATACATTATGCATATCACATGTAGAGGATATCAAATCGGGTTCATTTTCCTCCTCATTGTGCTTCACACTTTCACTTCCCCTATTCATTTGCACAACCACAGCACGATGAACCATACGAAACTGACTCATATGCTAACACAACGTCTTATACGACAGACTGGAATAACTGGAAAGAAAGCAGGAAGTCCTGGAACTTCTTCCTTTCGTCGTCGATCCAATTCCAATTCCAATTGCATCACCCACTGACTTGATTGATGACTCTCGGGCAACTCACAAAAGAAAAAATATAACTAATAGCCAAGTCACTCTCGTCTTCAAGCAGTGTGTACTATATGATAATATAGTATTTTCCTTTTTCTTATACATACTATTCTGTTATTATTCTTATATTCTTTCACAATTTAACAACACTGCAATTTTTGTACATTTTGTTTTGTACCCTGTTTCAAGTAAACCGGAAATACACTTGTATTAAGTAAAATATATTATTGGGAATCGAGAGTCTAGCTCAAGCTTTTATGCCTTTTCTATTCAATTTCTTAAGATTTGGGTTGAGCAGCCATTCAATAAGTATAATATATTGCGATAAAATATTATGTTATTACTTGAAAGTAAATAGGAACAAATAACAAATACGTTAAAAAAATTGAATAATAGATGAAAGAGCTTTCTCCAGACAGAGTGGACAAAGAAAAAGAAACCAAGAGTGGAGGAGAAGGAATGTGGAATGTTGGCTGAGGAAACGTTTCCTTTTCTCAATTTGAATATGCAGTGGGTTGTTGACCGAACAAGAGGATTGTGTATAAGCTTAAAAGGTGAAAAAATGTGCACTGCTATAGCTTTGTAAGTAAAATAAGTATGTCTCAAGCTTTTTGACGCACGACTACAAGGTAACGACGTAACGACTGGATGGCGAACGGATATCGTCTGAACCTCGGTACTCTACTACATGCTATTATAAATTATAAAAAGACGGATCGTTTCACCTTTCTCTTTTATTGTACAAACCCCTATTCACTATATTTTGCTCACATGTTCCTGCTAATTTCTGACGTTGTAGCACAAGTACGTTTCATGGTATACATATACCGGGAATTTTATTACTAATTGTAATCACACGAACAGTATTTCTAATCCTGATACATATACTTGTCGTAAGTTTAACACTGCACCAGAGTTCAAGTTGAATGTTCACTGATTATGGACAGAGTGCATAGTCCAGAATTGAAGAACCAGAAGAACGAAATGTCAAATATTATTTATTACTAATATTATCAGGTCCCTTTTGGTAAAAATCTACTCCGCTGGTTGATGTAGGTATAATTCCAGTAGTGAAGGATGACTTGAAAGAAATATTTGTAGAAGCTGGGGGAAAAACTAAATCAATGGTCCGAAATTGCTCCACATTTTTTCTCCAGTCAAAAAACCAGAGCCAGACACGTCGGATTGAAAGAATAAAGCATTGAGACTCAATTCAAGGTATAATTCAATGAGAAACAGCCACATTCGTCATTTTCCCTCTTACTGGATGAAGATGATGAATCACATTGTTTGTACTTTGTACATTGTACATATATACTTGTATGACTTTTGGAGAGAGTTTGTGATGGATGAAAAAGGGAAAGAAAGGAACAAGTCGAGCCCACATTTGGCTGGAGACTAAAACTGGAGACCTCGCTCATGCAACTGCAACATTATACCTCATAAGTAATATGCTTATGATACTTACTACTTACATGAGTCACGATGAAGATGGTTAACTCTCGTAAGTAAATACGTATGCTCATATTATACTGCTTATGGAATTGGCCGAGTAAGCGGAAAAAATGTGCATGCACAATTCAAACTTGAAATGCCGAACGAAGGATTGAAACTTTTTACACGACATTTTTTCCAGCTACATAACTAGCTCGTGTTTAAACCACTATACCAATACATACAATTTGGTTCTCTATAATATTGTGAAAAATACATATAAATATGTACACCCAAGAAATTCTCATGCAATCCAATGTCAGGGCAAAATCTTCAAGTACAATTTCATGGTACTATAAGAATCAATAAGTATATCTAAGAAAACATTTACAATGAATTCCTCGCAAACATTAAAGCCTGATCATGGATTAAAATATTTCTAATATGTATGTCTAATATTATATTTAAGTAAGTCCTATGAAAACAGACAGTGTAACAATAATGCATGTATTATTAATTATTCCGGTTAAAATTTACTAATAATATATTTACCCAGTAGCATTCAATGCCATTATTAATGCATAAAATGCGGTCTCTAGTTATAAGACTGATTACATTAGGTATTAGCAATAATTTAATGTTGGACAATAGTGGAAATATTCTAGGCGTGCTTCTCATGCTTTCTCAATATAAGTAGGATTGAGGGGAACATTTCCAGAATCCTTCAATAAATTCCCAAAGTTACCCATTTTTTATGTTATAGGCTCATATTTACTTTGTACTATATTTCTGTATTTCTGTAAAATATTCCGTGCATAATATAATCTGCAACATACATAACATCATATGTTGATGATGATGGTGAGGACTAACTGCTAACATTGTAAGAATATGTAAAACTTTGTCGAAACAAACATAGAGAACCTTCAACTTTCAAGTTGATGGCACGCAAAGAAAGTTTTCTCTCGATGAATACATCATATACATATTACATAGTCCACACTTAACGTCTAGTTCGTGCACTTCACATTGCCGACAAAATAATATGGCTGAACGCAATGAAGAACGAGTTAGCACTTTGATGGCACATTATCTAGTGAACGACAATGAAAATGCATATAGTGTAAAAAGCAAAGTTGTAGATCGTCAGTTTTGAGGGTCACTTTCTTTTGACCACTTTTAAAAACCACTCGTAGTTTGGGAGCTGTGAATTTTGTCCGAATTATC
>JAQIVE010006786.1:0-11147 GCA_034698285.1 Sminthurinus bimaculatus | reverse complement strand
TGACTTTTTACTTTTACACATAAAAGTTGCCTCTAAAAAGACAAGGATAAAAATAATAATATTATGATATATTATGTATGTAGTGTGTAAGTAGTAAGTAAGTATAATATAATATATTATACATGTAGAATGTATGTTGTAAGTAAGTATAGTTGTAAGTTGTAAATTGTATAGCATAATATAATATAATATATTATGTTTTCAAAGAAACTCCTTAAAATAAAGAAATAACATCTATTTTCTTTACACTAATGAAAGGTTACATTGACGTATAGAATGATTTCAAATTTGAGTTGCAGTTCAGATTTGATGCATAATAGCAAAGAGCAGTGAAACGTACAAATTACAAATTGTACATGTCTAAAACCATGTGTGAGTGCTGTTAGAACACTCGTATGATACACTTTGAGATATGCCTACAGTCAAATGACAAGAGGTGTAGTTTGTGTTTTTGCAAATGAAAATGACATAATGAACTCAAGAAGGAAAGAAGGCTCTCAAAGTGTACGGTGTACTGTGCACCTACACACATGCGTCCATGTCATTCTGTAAAATAGACAAAGTACAGATATTCACGTCATTATCAGATGTCCAAAGAAACAAGGGATAGAAAAGAGTCAAAATCATATACACATTCAATATAGATGACAGGAACTGTAATTTTTATCTGCTGCACATCAATTGATGTACAATATCAACCATCAGTCAAGTCAAGTCCGTCAAAACAAATGCTTTTTGAAGTCGACAATTGCTCATTTCACTGCTATGACTGTATCTCCATCTCTGCCGTGCAATACCAGTATTTTAGTTATTCTATTCCTATTTCTCTATGCGTACGACGGAATCATTCATCTTTCATGTAGTTTTGTACCTATTGTTTATGTATACATACACATGTATATTGTGAATACTTTTAGGCAAATGAAGGCGTGTGGACGAGATGTATAGCAAAAAGAAAAAGACGAGTAGTACACTTAGTTAGTAGTTGTCACAATTATTGCTCAAGTATAAGATTTTTCCCCTCTCTGTCGCTCGTCAAAAACCTGAAAGTTTTCATGCAGTAGAGGAGAAAACTTTATATCATAAAACTGCACCATGTTTCCTAACCTTGTGTGTACATTGTGCATGCGTTACACTTATTATTGTAATAAATAGTAAAGGAAGAATGAATAACAGTTGGTGAGAGAATTCGTCGTGTTAACAGCGGTAGAATCAGCAGAAGCATATTTTCACATTTACGGTTTGTTTGTTCTTTGCTCATTCTTCGTCTATTCATCCCTCTCTGTCTCGTCATTATCATTATCGTCATCTCTATCAGTAGCTTGAAGTTTGCTCTTCGCCATATCAGCATCAAACTTGCCTATTCATTTTTTACAAATATATTGTACTGCAAATAAAATATGACTGATGTATGATAAGAAAAATAATGACAAGTAATCGTATATATATATGTACGAATCTACAATATAAGTAAATTGCTTTGATGAGCAGAAATTGTCTCACAAACAGAGAGTCAGAGCGCCAACCAAAGAGAAATCTTTCAAGCATTGAATGCTCATAATTTATGCGTAATATAATGTACGAAAAAATGTAAAGCTCAATGGGAACTTGCTATCTTTAGATGTAATCTAACATGGTGATAAAAGTTATGTATACAATGAAAAAAATTAGCCATCATTCCCATATTTCTTTTTCTATTCCCATTGTCTCAAACCCATGCAGAGGACTTTTCACGTAGAGTACAAATTACATAAAAGTAAAAAATGTAACTGTATCTGTGCGACCCATCATCATCATTACACAAAAATGTTGGAAACTCTACAAAAAAATTATGCACACATTCTGTGGACAATTTCCTGCATGAAAATTAAATTTATTTTACGTCTTCAAAAGTTTTAGATTTGTACTAAGCATAGTTGTTTTTATTAACAATTTCATCTGTGATATCTGTATCTGCGCATTCTCAGCAAGGCAAACAGCATAGAACAGAAATTTGTTCCAGTTTAAATTACTTTTCGATTCTAAGCTATAGTTAGGCTTAACATTGAGTCCTGGATAAAAGACGGCTATGTAATTGTAATAATATGGATCATTTTTCTCATTTAAAGTAGGTACAACCATAGAAAGAACGCGTATGGTATATCAGTATCACGTTCTAGGTTTCTTGTAGTGTCAACAGTGTGGACACTTGACATTGTATTGAAAATTTCGTAACATATACTTTATATTATACTAGAAGTGCTTTTAGAATACTTCTTTCTCCCTGTCTCCGCTTCTCCACGTGGACCATCTAGCAGTTAAAGTGTGTAGTGTTTGTTTGGGGTTGTGTGGTTAATAGCCAACTTGTGTTTGGTTTTTGGTAGGTACTTTTACCTTTCTTTTTATGGTGATACACATTATGACTGCGTAAAATTCAAAAGGGAAGGAACAAAAACGCAATCGTCAAAAACTCCAAACGGTCCAACCAAAACAGAGAAATAAAATAAAAGCACACACAATATTTATTTCGTAATATGAATGGAATTCAACACTAACGTCAGCCTACTCGATGTTTAAAAGAAAGTAATGTGAGACCCGTGTGCACTTGTAACAGCCTCTTCATAACATTTGTAAATAGTTAGTCGAATATTAAGTATGTACACAGGTTTCCATTTTCGATCCCCACAACCCACGACACATAAAAACATTCTAAATTATTAGGTGACATAAAAATAAGTAACATACAGCAGCAACAATCTTTTGTTTCAAAGGAATAGGAATAAATCACAAAAAAATTAAGTGGAAACTTAAACATGGCCTTCCTCCCTCCGTTGCGCTTCATGTTTTTATTTCTCCCTTCTTTCTCCACAGACATAATATTATTCTAAAGTAAGTAAATAAAACTTAAATGTACAACAATTTTGTCTTTCTCATTTGCGTTTCTACCCCTGCCTTTACCACTTAAAATGCAAAAGCTTTTGGTTTTAGACATTATTTTATAAGATAGAAAGGTCAGGATGAAAGTAACGATGAGTATGAGCATAAACATTCTATATTCCGCTATGTTACTAATTATCTTTGAAAATCTTGAGAAGAGATGAACTTTACTGTACTTTACTATTCTCAAAAAGGTTAGAAAAAGAAGACGAACCAGGAGACAAGTATCACAATAATGATGCAGAATAAGTGTAAAAAAACTGCAAAGCTCATTATTTCAAAAAATTACGACTTGCAGAAAATACATAATGTTGTACAATTTACAACTTATAACCCTATACGCAGACAACTTTCCATAAAAACAAATATAATAAATCCTCCTATAGTTTTCCTATTAATTGCAGAGTATGCACAAGTTATACATGCTCAGTACTCAGTACAAAGTGCCCACAAAGTTTAATAGAATATTTATTACATGCTCAAAAACAACACACGAAACACGATGTAGGTATAAAAATGCTTTATAGTGCAAAAACATTCATTTGTCGTAGGTATAAAAGCACCTTATATATCTGTATTGAGCTACCGAATTATTATTCCATTTTCTTACCTAGATATACATATTATACATAATATGCACAAAGCATACAGCAGTCAGTCACAACAAAGACGGTAGACACGGCTCCATAATATATGATTGTATGATAATGGAAGATGTACAATACATAATAATGGACGATGCTATTACAAAAATTTATAGTTTGCCTCAAAAACTCTCAAATGACTTTGACTGTAAGTTTTAGTAATGCACAGAACATACATATCTGCATAAAAGATTCATGTACAATTTTTCAAGTCACTTACACCTTCCGATAAAGTGCAGTATGTAATATCTTGCTTCGTTCAACGGAGAAATGAATGAATAAGAAGCGGAGACTGCAAAGACTACGAAGGATGTTATGTGTAGGCTATATGCAAAAAATATCAAAGAGGTAGAGAGACAGAGGCGTTTTTTTAAACAGGTTCAACTCGATTTCTTAAGTTAATGGAATCTGATTGACAGTTATACTCGTACATATGTACATTGGCTAGGTTTTTTCTCCGACTCAGTATTCTGCTTCTTATTGCTTCATACTTCATATCCGTTGCTCTGTCATAGTCTCTCTGTCTGTGTTTGTGTGTGTGTGAGATAAGTACAAGTGATAAGTAGATACTTTATACTTGGGTTCTTATTCATTCTTCATTTAGTTTCTAATTTACATATATAATGCAATGTTTAATACATGCATGTTCATTTTATAAACTGTCTACGCAGTAGCTATCGTCTAATACGCATTATACACATGTATTATATGGACTAAATGGTTTCCTGTGTCAGGTTTGCTTGAAAAACTTGACTCCCTTGGTCTGCAACTATTTAATTAAAACCGAGGCTCTATTCTATGCAGATAAATATGGATACATAATATAATATTTTGTACATCAACGAATAGAATCTACTATGAAATTAATATGGAATTCAAGCTTTAATTCTCATGTTGGAATCTGATTTTGAAAAAGGTTTTTGCATGATTGATAATGTGTTTTTCTATTACTAATAACCAATGTGTGTTTGACTTTTTCTGCTTTTCCTGGTTCTGTTAGTGTTTTTGTAGTGGTCTACTAGTGTTATTGTAAAGTATTCTCGAAACAAAATGTACAAAGCAAAGATTTTTTACTTATAGGGCGTAATAAGATTAAGTTCTTACACCGCATCAGGATTCGAATAATATGCAAAAAAAGCTAATGGACAAGCTTCTTTTGGACTAAGTTACATTAGTACAAACACAATGCACACAGAAGATGAGCATTTCATGGTTTGACTCTTGAATCTTGAGCAAAGGTGCCTCATCTTTTTATTTTGGGCTTATATGCATGCATATATGTATCTGTACTTTGTGGTCTTGTTTTTTTGGGACATTTGGAAACGTCAATGTTTAGCAGACTGGAATAAAAGTGAAACAAATTTTGACGTAACCGCTTGCTTGTCTGGAGTGGTCTTTCGACTTTGTAACGATAACTGATACACAGACACAGACATAGACATTCTTTGAGTTCAACATAAGAGAATACGGAATACAGACGAATATGTTATATGTTATCACACAATTATTATTAACACAAAAAATGACTCTAGCTTTTATAATGTTTATTCGATAGTGTCAAGACTATAAAGCAGCTGAAAGCTGAACCTGGATATTTTGTCTTCGTTTCTTGCTGTTGATTGTATGGAAATTTATGTTGAGGAATTTTTCAGTTACAAATATTATTCATTCCTATTGGTGTACACATTCGTAATATATGATTAAAATTCTGTTGTAGCGAAGAATACTCTAGTATTACGTACTGTTTCCTTACTTAATAATGAGAACAGGGAGGAAGCAGGAGGAGAATAATAACAATATTATTATTATTTTATTTGGCTTTGCAATAATAATTTTTGACGTAAAGAAAGAAAGAAGGAGACAGAGAGAGAGAGATGGAGAAAAAAACTTGAGTTTCAAATTTCACATGAGGCTCTTTCTCGCTCTCTCTCACTCCAAGAAATTTCATTACACATACATTATACAGGTGTGTATAACGCATTATGTGTACAAAGCAAGAGCTCATATGAGAAGGTATTTAGATGATACATAATACATCATAATGTCTGCCCGTGTACAGTGTACAAGTACAAGTAATAAGAGGATATATTCGCTCAAATGTTTTGGCCTTTACTTAGAGTTTTCATTATATACATAAAATCCTGTAATGTGCATACATAGTGGAAAAATGTATAAAATATTATATTGCATGGGTATTTTATCAAGTACAAAAAAGAATGCATAGGTATGTATACATAACAAAAGTCATGCTTGGGTCATGCCATGGAATTTCGTACCCAGTTATGTATATGCACGTATAAATGCAACTTGTTGTAGGTTAAAAGTTGGAACAAGCGCATTAGAAAAATTACATTTTCATGTCAGTTCCATGTAGGCGACAGGAGTTTGAGCATCATCATCATCATCATTAAGAGCTATAATATACATAGGTAAGTACAAAACGTAAGAGGATGAAGAAGACATTGAAGAAAAACGACACACAAAGATAGAAAGATTGTGATTGCTCGCACACACATACACATTTCTTAGACTTTATATACTAACATAGTTTTCTAAAGCTACTGCTTTCTTTCTTAATTTCGTGTTAATTGCATACATTTTTAAGAATCTACTTTTAAGAATTTCCAACTTGTTTTCCGATCTATCTAATCCGAGTCATCTAAGGCGGAAGAACGAACATTTCGTAAGTGCCAAAGCAAACATTTGATCAAAAGTGCATATACACATAACAAAAGTTAAACCAAAAATTATTACTATTATTACCCATTATCAAAAATCTTTTTATTACCCGTCACCCACTTTCCCCACAATTCAAATTTGTTTATAAAAACATACAAAAACCAAATTTTTACTCGAAAAAGTATAAGCATACATATTCTTCATTACTAATGTGTGTACTTTATTTTATCTTTCAAAAGTTCTCTACGAAGTTTTGTTGTTCAATTTTATAATGAGAACTAAAGTTACTTAACTCATAATTCAATAATATTATGCCTCAGATTTCTATCACTGGGTTTTAATAGTGTTCTCATAAAATATTATGTATTAATACAAACATCTCGCTACATACCATACTGTACATATGTAGAAGGTACTTACACACACATTAGTATTAAAGTTAAAAGGTGAAAATTTGCATTAGTTGACTGTGTCAAACTGTGAAACGTATGCATGCATAATGCATACATATTATGTGTTTCTTTGTGTGAGGTATTAAATATTTTATCCGTGTGTGTATATTGTTCTTGTGTGATATAATTTGATTAGAATGTGATAACTATTTGATATAGATAGATATTAGATAGTTTGACTCGACTCGTATTGAGCATATGTGGATACATGCTAATTTCCAATTTAATCATAATTGATGGAGGAAGTGTCTCTTTCAAGTTGTAAAGTTACATACTGTTTCATTATTATGCTTGTATAGCTATATCTATTTGTTTTATTAGTTTTTTCCCTTTGTCTTTTGTCCTCAGCGTATCCCAAACAATACAAGGAATTATAATGGGAAGAGGATCAAATCATCGTCGTCGTTGAGAAAGAGAAATGAATAAGATAGTGTTTGGTTTCCTTTTCCCGTCACTTCTCCCTAAGTCAGAGTTCAATAATGACTTTATAGTTGATCGTTTGGATGAGACAGGCACAGAGCAAGAGATTACATTATAGATTAGCCATTATAATAAACAGCACGCATGTATGTACGCATGTTTCTATCTACACTTCCAAATCCAATACTATCGTTACAATGGCAAATATAGCAAAACAGTAAATGAATAGGGACTTCAATTCTAATCACATTATTGTTGTAATATTGTGTGTGATTCGAGATGTATATCTGTATATAAAGAGTTCACTATACGGTGACGACTTTTCTACTCCACACAGCATTCAGTAAGACAAAACTACATCTATACAAACTAACAAGGAGACAGACCCCACGCGAAGTTATTGGTTTGCATACACAATACTTACACAATTGCAGACACAGAATAGACATTTGGAATTTTGACTTGTATGCTTGTAGTCACACTGGTTGTGTATATATATATATATGGTGTATAGTGTATTGCAAGTACTCATGTACGTATACTCTCAACTCTGAGATGGTTAAGTTGGTTGTTTTGTTTTCTCTGCGCCTAAGACTGAAGTCTGAGCATCGTTTTGTGTTCGTTTTATTGGACAGGTGAGCTGGTTTGTATATTTATGACTGCTGACAATTGACAATTGACACAACTCTTGTCTTGAGCTTCGATGGTATGGTGTAGTAGCAATTCCATTCCATTGGCGAAATTCTTGTTTCCTCTCCTCTCTTACATAGTCTGTTTCTCTGTTTGTGGTTCTGTGTTTCTCTTTACACATAGTACGTTTTTTTTATATTTTCTCTTGAGATGGCACAGTCTTGGCTTCAACTTGGAAATTAACTTACAGTTAAAAGTTCATCACAGTCTCCTTGTCACCTAACCAACTTTTTGTCGTCTCCTCTGCACAAACATTTCCAAACTATATTATGTGTTTATACTTTTGTCTTTGCGCGGAGGAAGAATCTTTTCAAAAGGTGAAAAGCAAATAAATAAAACATTCCTTTGTCAAAGTTAATCAGTATTTGACTCACATCAACATTTTACTCAAAATGTCGGTTGTTTTTTGTGATTTTTTGTCTTAACATTTAAGTGTGCCTTTGTTTGGATTCCTCGCAGTGTTTGTGTGGTCGTGGTCAGATATACAGTATTATTATGAGGAACAAAATATTTGTTTTCGTGCTTGTGCGTTTAAACCTCAAAAGTGACAGTGTTAAAAATTGAAGGTAAAGATTCTAGCAGTACTTTAAAACGGCAATTAAAAGCCAAAAAGAATCTGTACAGACAGGCAGTCTGGTTGGTAGTAAAAACACTATGTTGGCCTTATGTGTGCACTTTACATACACTTACACACATGTGTGTTAACATAAAGAGCAAACAAACGATTTGATTTAATAGACATTAAATCAAACGATTAACGAGGTATGTACTTAAAACAACCAAGCTGGTCTTTGCCTTCTTTTTCATTCCATTTTGTTTGAAGTTAAAGAAAGCATCATGAATCAAATCGAGGGAAAACTGAAGGAGGAATGTATTAAGTATGTGTATAATATTATACATTATTATGCAAAATTAAGGGAAAGGGAGGAATCATAAAAAATATCTGTAATGTGTACAGTTTAATGTCTGACTGTCTGAGAAGCGTAAGAAAATATATAGAAAAATAGGCAGGCGCATAAATTATCTGTTCATCTCAAATCGTATTTGTGTAGGGATGGTAGGTAAAGATTTGTTCTATGCGAGCGGTGGCGGCGTCGAAGCGGACATCGGAGATAGATAGTCAATTTCTCTCACAGTGTGAGATATTTTCAAATTTATTATCATAATTAATAATATTCAATTTTTTGGGGGTAGAATACAGTCATCCAGTTGTATGCCTGCATTTACATTGTACATACATTGTATACTTTGTAACATGGTAACATACTGAACACTTAGATTTTGTTTGATAGATAATATTAGGAGATGATCCTCTCTTTCTCTCTTGCCAAAAATGTATGCAAAGTGATGGCATTATAATATTTTATTTGCAGCACATACATATACATATACTTACGTAGCCAAATATATTTACAATACACGGAAAAATGGACTGGCATAAAATCATATTGTACTCAAAGTCCGATATGTACATTACCCTACGCTCGATTGTTCATAAAGAATGATGTAATGTACAATATCACAGTACTTTTGGTATAGTTGGAGAAACTCCAACTTTCAAACATTTAGTTACTATTTATTTAATCGATCTATGTATGCTATCCTTCTTCTTATACACAAACTTTACTAAAATGGAGAAAGATAGAAATGCCAAAAGGAAAAAAAAGATGAATATAGTTTCATATTTTAGAATAAATTAAAGATACATAATAATATAATTTGTATTTTTCTCTTTTCAGACTGACGAGTTAAAGAAAATGGCTGCATATACAGGGACGACCCCTGCCTCAACGACATCCACAAGATTCCGTTCCTCTCCCAAACATTTTCTGACTTGGTCAAGTGCAGCAAATAATCGAATTCAGAAGATGAGCAAGCATATCGTCTCGAAGCTTCAGACGAAAATGCAAAACCATTTACACAATCACAATCATCAGCAAAACACAAACGAACATTTTCAGCATCAACACACTAGTTCGTCGGATTCAACTGGTGGTTTTGGTCGCCAAAATGAACCGGATTGTGTTTCACCCCCGTCAATGAGTTCCTCAATCTCCAATATTAGTGTGGATCATCATAGTGCAAGTAATAGTTGTGACAAAGGGAAAAAGAGTCGTTTTAGCTTCCGCAATAAAAGTAATCACAATCATCATCATACCAACCACAACAACAATAATAATAACAGTATTAGTATAAGTAACAATAGTTTGAGTAGCAGTGCAAATTTAATAGCGAATATGTCCACTGAGAATATTCTCAAAACCAATGGAATCCTCATCAATAACAATAGTTTTGTGCATGATAACAATAATCATCACCACCATCCGACTTTGAGTTATCCTAATCCTATCGATACATCAGCCATCAAAAAATCCATGGCCCAGAGTTCTAAATCTAGTTCCATGTCAAATACGAATGGAGGAAATCACAGAGCATGGACTTCCAAGGAAGTAGGGGACTTGTCTTCATATAGACATCGCCGGAAATCCTCGCTAGTGAAAAGTCTGGATTTGGACTTGGATGTTGACAACGTCAATAATATGCTGGAAATGAGACCAGTTCAACAGTTTTATGGTGGAAGTATGAACATTTCTGTGCTCAGTGACTCTAAGAATTCATCGGGAAATTCAAGTGGTGAAAGTTGCCGGAGCAATAATAACAGTTCCAGTACTAGTACCATTTCGACTGCTCCAACAATTCCTATTATGAGTCCACAGTGGTAAGCTTTTTTGTAGAGTTTTGACTTTGACTCTAAAAATGCATATACACATAATTTACGATATTCACATTATGTATGCAGTATGCATCAAATATATGTAGGCATGTGTGTACACACAAAAACGAAAAAGGCAAAAAATTTCCCTTCATCCCTTTTACACATTTCCCTCTTCCTTTGTTTTCATTTTTTTGTAATCATAATATTAGTGCATGAAAACAATAGCGATTCCTTTAGGTTAATAATGTGCTAAGAATTAACTGCATACTTATCTACATGTAGGAAGGAATGAAGCACGACTCACATTTTCATGTTTTGTTTTTCAACATTTTTTCCTTCTCTACTTTATAGAGTAGGAAAAGATGATGTCATGTTCATACTTTAGAAATAGACATCATGACTTTATCCTTCTTTTTTGTTCCATTTCAGTTGTTCCCGTGTTCACGAACATGTTGAAATGAGAATTCTGGATCTTTTTAATTGGTTACGCGCAAACTGGTCGGTAGTAAATTGGTCGACGCGCAAATTGGTCGGTGGAAAATTGGTCGGCAATAAATTGGTCGGCAGGGTAAACTCGTCGGCGATGAAAATTCGTCGCTAGACAAATTCGTCGGCGCGAAAACTCGTCGG
>JAQIVE010006785.1:0-11151 GCA_034698285.1 Sminthurinus bimaculatus | reverse complement strand
TATTTAAGTTAGTTATTTTTATTTAGCTATTTAAATTAGTATTAATTTTTTAAACTTAACTAAATTTTATTTCCTAATATGCCTATTTAATTTTAATTCAAAAAATTTTGATGTATTTACGGTAAAATTGCATAACATGTTCAGCTAGCCTGTATATTTTATGTCAATGTACGTTAACTGCTCTGCTAATTACATGTTTCACTGACAATGACATGATCGAATTCATTCAAAGTCGGTTTTTATAAAGGATGTTACACACAACACGAAACGTATAATATTATGCGTAAAAAAGAAAGAACAGCCGCAATTTTACAAGTACAATAATATATTGAAGAAAATTTTCTAATAGCTTTGAGTTTGACAACTTGGCAAAAAAATCCTGTTTGCAGCTCGTCCAAAATTCAAGACGCAAAAGTAAATTGCAATTTGATGGAATTTAAGTCGTCGATATTTTGCCATTTTCCCTCCCAGTTTCTCGCTCCATTTTCCTCCCGTTCCTCTCCTTCATACAAAGTTTTCTGTCAATTTCCTCTTGTAAAATATATGGGGCACCCACAGGAAGGAAAATGCAGAGAACGAAGGGAAAATAGAGAATAGAGACGGCGTTGATGTTGATACATATCACTTTCTTTACTCTCCTTCTCTCACCCTCTCCTCCGACTGATGAATGGAAAAGGGAAAGAAGACCTTTTTTTTCTGCAATATCCCAAGATACTACATACAACACCAAAAACTCTACACAGCAGCAAATTTTCCTGTTGAGTTTCTCGCTTGGGATTTATATATATTTTTACTTACGGTACAAGGATAAAGAATGGGACGGTGTGTGATCAAAGTGGCGTGAGTATTTCTGTGATAGTTTGTGTATCGAATTGTACACACACATACTTGAAGGCATTTTCCTCTCAATGCGATTTGAAATATCCAATCGAAATTTAGTGTGTATGTGTGTGTGTGTGTGAACATGTGAAATGTGAAACTAATACCAGAACCAGAACTGTTGCATTTACCAGCATTATTATGTTACTATTATATTATTTTATTGTACAGAGTATTGAGTGCTGCCGTCGATTTTTCTCCTTCTTGTAAAGTACCCACAAAGAGACAGAAAGAAGGGAGAAAGACAGACTTTGGTGACACATGACACTCAAACTCGACAGGGGACTAGAGCGTCTATTCTTAGGAAAAAGGATTTAATACTACTGTTTGGATTCCTTCGAAACTTTCAAGTTGACATGATGTCTACAGCATACATAGAGTCTACATTCACTCAACATACACTATATAAGTGTTATATATATGCATACACATTTCATGATCTCTTTCTATTTTTCTTTTCCCTTCACCGTTCCAAATTCCTTTTCAGCTTCGCTTTTGCTTTTACCGTTTTTGTTTCGCTTTCTGTGCTTTTCCTTTGCCTCTGTTCTCTCAGTTTGTATGTCCAAAGCATTAGATAAAGTATGTATATTACAAGAGAAAGGGAGGAAAGTGAGAGCGCTGAATGTCCATGTTTGAGTACGATTTCATTGGCTATAGTGTTTCTATTCTTTTTCGTTTCTCTGTCTCAATTCAATCACCTTCTCGCTTTATTCTATAGTCCTTTACTTTCGTTGGTCGGCTCCTGGTTGTTTGACGCTCCCTTTTCCTTCCTTTGACTGTCACTGACATTTGCAGATAAAATGCCATGGATCTTCAAGTTCCGTGACAATCCGTTTTATGTTCCATATTGTCATCTCTCCATTACATAATATGCACACATTGTTCATGCACAAATGTATGCATTGCATACGATGGAATGTAGAATGTACATTGTACGACACCACGTAGACATGGAACCACACACGAGAACAAGGACTCAATTCCAAACTTATGAACACATCATATTATGTGATGTGATATTATCTACATGATATTTATATACACAAAATACTTGAACGTGAGAAGTGTAGTATTACATTTAAGATGATGATGGTGATTCCTTCCATGCACTTTGTTTAGGCCTCTCCAGTGCTTCCATGTATACATGTACAATGTTCTTCAGTTCTCTCACTCCCTTCCCTTGCTCTTCCTTTCTTTCACACTTTTCGCTTAGGAAAATTGAAAATCAAGAGAGAGAAGATAAAGAGCAAAGGACTCTCAACTTTATAACTAAATTAACCAAATTAGTAAAAGTGACTGTAATATGGAAAGGCCAACTAGTTAGACACTAATTTTTGTATAAATTCTTCTGTAATTTTAGATGAAATAGACTACTACTATATATAATACTGCTGTTATCTCTAGTAGTTGGAGACACATAAAACGTATGTGGACTATCGTATCGTGCTATATATAGTGACTTTTCATTAATTTGAACCTTGCTTTGATGACGAACTTTGAGCACTGGAATGATTATGAGTTTTACCTGATGTTTCCTTTTTAATAAATGAAATTCCGACGATATTACCTTTTTGAAATGACTTCAATTAGAACTGAGCAATGTTAATCGCCAATGTTCTCCATTCTCAGGGTTAAACAATGCTGACGGTTAAAAATTCTTGCTGCAGTTTTGACGCAACAAAGAAATATTTCTCATATTTGATTTGAACTATCGGCGGCCAAAAACTGATTGCATAACAATGAAGCCTGTTGACAAATAACATGGTAGCAATGCATGTGACTCAAAAATAGACAGCAAACAAAAAAAAAGTAAATTTAAATCATGTAATAGCTTCATAGTCACAACAATTTTTCCTCTATCATTAGACGAGCGAGTGTATCTATGTGTCACTAGACGATGGTATGAACTTTTTGTTGGCTACCAACTATCGAGACTTGAGATTCACAGATAAGGACGTCACCAAAACAAAGAAGGAAGAGTAAAAGTCCAATATCTCTTGCATTTACAACAACATGAACAGAAAAATAGTAAAACCAAGACTGACTCAGGGTATTAAAGCATGAGGGGATAAATATTTGAAACACTAAACACTTTTATCTGTATCCTTTACTATGCAGAACAGTGGCTATAAAAATCATCATCATTATCATTATTTGTGTTACCATATGCAGTGCCTGTGTAGTTTGCATTTTATGCATACACAACATCGTAAGATTAAAAATATGATGATCGTTTTATTATAAATAACATTTGGGATCGACTCGTCTTGACCTTCGTTTTCATTACTTATTTGTATATAGACACATGATTTTAAACTAACCTTTTCCTATAAACTATAAACACTATCCACATAAAAAACATAATAATCTACCAAAATTTTGACATTAAGGGGTTCCTTGATTCCTTTTGGTTCGACTGTCATGTTGACTATACATTTCTCTCTGCGTCTTTAATTTTTACTACACATATTCCTATTAATTATACAAATGTCGTTAGTCTATATGAAGTTATATTTTAATTGTATAATTCATTTGCATAATGTAATTTAAAGTTAAGATGTATTTAAGGTATGTTTGACTAAAAAACGTTCCGTAAGTAAATTCCATTCATATTTCATTTGCCTTACCAAAACGAAGAAAATAACTCTATGTTCAATGCATATTTATTATATATACATTCAAATTTTTGTCCAGAATTTTACACATACTCAGTTTACCTTTCTATTTCCCATTGTGTCAACATTTCTAAACAATTATGGTTCTGCATTATACTAAACAAACCATAATAACGTAAGCCGAGAAGCAATAAGCTAGAGACTTGTGTTGTTATGTGAAATGTGTACATATGTATTACTTGCATAAATATTATGAGTTCGCTGGTGTACGCAATTTCACTTTAAGTTCTTGGTTTTGTTTTTACTCTAAAAATTACACAGTCATTCCATTTCATTGTTTTATACCAAACATCTTTTTTACATCTGTAAACAATTCTGTTAAAGACAGGAGCATCAATTGCGAGCTAAGATCGCAAGAGCCTTCCCAAACCCACATATTCATGTAAGTATATATGCATACATATGTATGTACATATGAATATTACTCTATGAATCAAAATGACAAATGACTTGTAGCCTCCTTCTTCGCCATATAAAATGCATTACTCATTACCAGTATGTTATTTGTGGCTATGTTGAAAAGCACGTTAAAGGTGTCTGTAGTATATGTTTCTTGGAGACTGAAAACCCTTATCACGGTTTTTATTATAGTCATGTAGAAAATTCGAAAAACAATCTATAAACATAAGGTGGCTAGTTAAAGACGCCGATTGTGTTCAAAATTTATAGAACAAGATAGTCCGATTCTTTTGATTTCAAAACTGATAAGATGCATGGCTAGACTGTCAGTCAGTCGGTCAGTACCGAATTCTCTATAGCTCATATTAATGTCGAAACTAGAAGTATGTGTTTTTATTAAGGTTGAGATCGACAAAATTAGAAGGTATGCTAAATAAAACTAACCTCCAGAACACTGTTATTGATACGTTATACACATCCGAAACCATGCATGTAAATATTAAGATATTTTGAATGCGGCTAGACTCAAAATGCTTCAAACATAATGTTAAAACTTCAAAATAATGTTACTTATGAGATGGAACGAGAGAGAGGAACCCATGTAACATTCTTCAACTACTTATACTTCATTCATTTATTACACGCGTGACAATGTTTGAACCAAACAATTTCTGTGTTAAAGCCTTTCAAGTTATAATATACATACAAATAAAGCTTGTAGAGCCCATTTGTTTTTATTTAAAACAATATTTACCAGAGAAAATATAATAAAACTATACATTGGTAAGCAATGAAGGTAATAAATGTCATATCACTTTAAACTGCAGTGATATACATATCTGGGTCAAATCCACGTTTTTTGTTTCCATGCTCCTTAAATTTTAGTATTGATAAGGAAAATATTCCATTGCATGGCTGATGTTGTAAATCCCCTCCATTTCTAATTTAATGTCGAGGAAAGGTTTATCATGATAACATGTAATACTACGAATACTAATGAATAGATTAAGGATGTTCCAGTGACTTTGGTTTCGTTCTACACATGTGTACCTTTGGCGGGATGTAACTCCAGGAATAATGATAATGGGGTAGAAAGCACACAAACAAAACATGTGGAATTCTCAATTTATAGACACGAGTCGAGTTTTGAGCAAAGGCAAAAATGAGTGAATTTTACCTTGGGTGATTTATAAGTTTGATTAGTGGAGGAAATTAGAAATCTTTGTCTCAAAGGATATTTCAATTCGACAAATAAAAACGTGGTGGTGTTTTGCACCCAGAATAGGGACAAAAAGAATAGCAACGGGTAACATACATAAGAAAAGGAGAGATAAGAAGAGATTGAGAGAGAGAGAGAAACAGAATGGTACACGATCCACTGAGGAAGCATTCACCTTATACTTATTATTATATAACTTTTACTGTGTAACATGTCTAGTCTACTGAACAATATACTGCTGATAAAGAATGATGAATAATGCATCACAATATTTCATGTACATCTACGTAAGTTATCTTGCCCTCCCCTTTACATTTTTTACACGTAATCATTTTATATAAGGAATATTGAGTATCGTCAATAGTGATAGAATAGCCATTTTAAGTGGGTCTCAAATTCGAAACTGTCCTAAAAATTGAAAGCAGGAGGTCAACGCCACTGCCATAAATTAAATTGAACTTTTTCTCCAGATAAAAATCCATTAGCGAACTTCAGTCAAAATGAGTCAATCTTGACAGTCCCTAAGGAAATTGAGAGCTAAGGTCAACCATTAGAGAGAAAATTAGTTGAAGAAACTACCATTAATTTAATACTGCAATGGAAACTAAATGAGATATAGTCGAATTATTTTATGCATATTTACGACCTATAAATATTCTAGTTAACAATAACATCAAGACACGATGGTTAGTTTTGACTCCTAGTGAAGATAAAAATGAAGATCCAAAATGAAAATGAAACTGACTGTGTATAATGAATCTGGTATCAGCTCAGTGTTTCTTTTTGTGTGGAAAAAGGAGGTATGTACATACTATATACAAACGTTTTATCCTTGCCATTAACAGTGCGAGTTGAACATCGAAAGCGATTTAACACGTCACTTACGTTCGTAATGCGCATACTAATCGTATATTGAATATTTAAACCTATCTAGTTAACTACATTCATATGATATAGTTTCTAATAATAATAATGACTTGACTGGCTTGCCCTTTCAAAAAGGAAAAATATTTTATTTTGTAAATTTTTCACGTTATACATACCATTTGCATGTGTATGTTTGTACAGGGCAGGGTTAAAAATTTAAAGTACAAACTATTTTTAGTTGAGACAAGTCCAAAGTATTTCCTTCTTTTCCCCCTTCTCTATAACTACAATTATGACACTTGTGCTAATTCAGCTGCATACATTTGAATCTTGAAGGAAGAGTTATTACACTATATGCACTAAAGATTCCTTCCGTCGTTTCCTTCAGCTCCCGACTATTTTTAGAGCGTGAAATTCTAGATAATATAAATTAATACTAAAACTATGCAACCACTTTTTAAAAATAAACAGTGTTAACACTACCTATATAGTGATATTATTATGTATGTAGTTATGTAAAAAATTGTACATTGAAATTTTACGTACCATTTAAAAAAGATGAAAAACTGAATCGATCATCAACATAAATATTTTGTGCACAAGTGAAATCGATTTTAAGTATAATCCGAGTCCGACGATGAAGGACAAATCAAATCATAAACTGTTTAAAACTTGAAACTCATCCATCACTTTATTAACAAGAACATAATTATTTTTTATTATTATCACTGTGTAACTGTGTTTTAGTTTATTGCCTTTGGTTGTGTAACAATGGAGATTAGTTGGCCACTTCTTAATTTGAACTAAACTGGATTAAATTGGAACAATGAAGAATTTTATGTACAATTGATCCACGGCACACAACATCACATTATTTATTTATTTAAATAAGGATGAACACGCTTATACACACTTTTGATCTCCTCCGCACGCTGAAAAGGAAATACAATAAACATGAGGTTCCAACTGAGTGTTCCAACTTTAAAAACTTGACTTTGATTTTTGAGATTCGCAAAAAAACTAGCTTGGCAAAATAAATATGAGCAGTAGAAATTGTATCACTACACCTGTATTCATATGTATATATATATGTATGTATGTGTAACAACTCTGTTGTATATATGTATGTGTGTGCTTAATTATTTATTTATTAAAAGACTGTCCAGGTAGACTCGCCACATTAGCACATTAGTTACACTGATATTCCACACCGTCTTCCTATGTATTGTATTGTAAAAAACTAACAAAAATCAAGTTAGTTTATGTCCTGGTAAGCCAGAGCCAAAATCAGAGGCAGCAAAACCCAAAAAAAAACAACAACAGAAGAAGAACAATACAACACGGCAACGTGAATCAGCCGTGGATGGAAATTTGGATGGATTGTCAAGTTGGTAAATGAAGAAACACAGAGAAATAGAGGGAGAACATATAGAAGAGAGAAAGAAGGAAAGAGAAAAAACAATGTATGTGAGTAAGTACAGAGGAGAAAAACAGCAGCAGTAGTACAGTAGTAGCAGCGATAGACGAGCGTAGAGAGTATAATACCAATAGCTCAATATGAGTACGAGTAGCAGCAGCACAAAATGTACCACAAATGCGATAGAATGAAATAGAGAGAGAGAGAGAGAGAAACATAGAGCGCGAGAAGTAAAGTAAGGACTGTGCTTACAACATGGGATCTACTCGTTCCCTCTGTGTGTCGTTTGCTTCCCCCGATTTTGCGAAACCCCCGTTCACCCGAAAAACCCCGATTGTCTGCTGTATACTAATATCTTTATAATAAAATATATGTATAGGTATATATATCAACCTCTCCGATGAAAATAGAATCTTTCTTTCGCTCTCGCTCTCTCTGTATTTACAACTGGTCGATACAATGTACCACATATACATACACAAGTTCATGTATGTGCTTGTATATATATGTATAATATAAGACTACATGCATAGGGCAGGCAGTCTTAATGCTGTTCGTTAATGCTCAGATCGTTTGAAATCCATGCGTTTCTTTCTATGTATGTTTTATTTTCATATGTATTTATACATATACGTATATCAATACAAGATATATAAAATTATTATAGCTTTTATAAAAATTTTACTTGTCACAAAACATATCTACATTCATATTATGTAGGTCTTTTCACGCTGTACGTATCTATAGATAAAGTACAAATATAATGCATAATAGTCGTACACTTCTCGCTTAGCATCACCATGACTCGACCTAGTTGGCCTCTCTCTCCTTCTCAGTTCAGTTCACTCACTCGCAAAGAATATGTATGAACTATGAACATGCTTTTCGTCGTGATATACCGGTGGCTATAGCTTCATTTTACTATATACACACACGTGCACTCACATATTATACATTCACCATGCATACATCTCTATATAAGACTTACAATACATAGGCGGTTATGTACATACCAGAGAAAATTCACTCCAGCTTTCTCCCGGTTGGAGTCACAAAAAGTGTGGACAGGCATGCGCTTATAGCGCTAATAATTCGAAAGGAAACCTTAAACCCGATTGTTTACCAACTTGGATATCGGGTGTATATGCGTGTATGATGAGAAAGAAATTGCGGATAAATGTTCAGCTAAATAAGAAACGAGGGAAAAGCAGTTTGACTGCTCACTATCAATATCATTCGTTTCTCGGTGGCTTCCAGGAACAAGCTGATAATGTATATGCAGGCAAAGGAAGGAATGGAATGCGAACATGAGAGATAAACCCAGAAGGAAAAACAAAAACAAAATAGCATATTTAGGACTTTCTTACGTCCTTTCTTCTTTTTGATACTATGCATATACATTTCCTTTTATAATAAGGCGCGGAAAAGGTGAAAGAAATAGGCTAGGTGGCTATCTCATAATGTAAACATAAATGTACATGTATATATAACGTAAGCTGTTTTGGACCGAGTACAAGGTATACATAGAATGCAGCATTTTGCATTCAATCTAAGACGCGAGTTTTCCAATATGTACATGAAAATAGGAATGAAAATGAAAATCAAGGCTAATAGGAGGAAAAGAACCTGGAGGAATAATTACCTCACAGCAGAATATTATGCATTATATTATTTTGCTAGACTGCATTAAGTCCAAGTAAACTACAAACAGTATCAAGATCAGACTGACCTTCTCGCTTGCCGTTTGCTATTAATGCTTAATTTCCATCTTCATAATTATATAGGTATAGATTTAAAAGTAGTACACGAAACGTCCCTCACCTTAGCATTCATCAATGCCATTTCAAAAGATGTGTAAGAGTACACATCGTGCTGGGGCAAAATGCACAGTTTTGTTCACCTTTTCCTATGTTTATTAGTTAGGAAAACGTTTATTATCCACTCCCTTATTAAACCAATTTCTAATGGTATGTGTACATTAACTGAAATTGTTTTAACAAATGGTAGAAACAGATGGGCAAGTATTTTATATTTTATCGTTTAATAATAAACAATTTAATAGTATTTGATGATTCTTGTTAGATGTTTGCAAAAACATTGTTTTCCCTCGCAGAGAAATAATTTTTCATAAAGTGTGCTCCCATTACTTGTTGAAAATTTAATGACTTCACCTTAAAACTTCAAATATTGCCGAATGTGGATGGCTCATTTTTAATCAAAGTGCATGTTAGGTCGAAGTACCTTCTGTTTGGCGTGGTCTAAAAGAGGTCAGGTGGCCAAATTTTGACGAACGTACTATAGGGAGTAGGCCTTCCATTAGGCGAATAATTTTAAAAAGCCAGCTAGAAAACTGAAGAACTTCATTCGACGACCAGCTCACGATTCTCTTGCAAACATATTTTCATTACGACATTCAAGCACATTAAAAATTCAAGTGAGAATGAAAACCGGAGTTTGACTCGACCAATTTCTATGAACAAAAGGTACTTATATGTCAGTAGTCAGTATACTGACTACTGACACAGTACCTAATTGTAAAATGAAACATAGAGTTTATTAGCAAAAAGGTGATGAAAAGGGACAATATTTGGAAGAACCAGACAGTAAAGCCAAATCCAGAAGAACGAAGAAAGTTGCAAGATTTTAAGGCGTTTGGATCCCATCATATTTACAATTAGTGCACATAATTGACTCCTTTCAATCTTTTTTCAACATTTAAGTAAACCCTAGCTCTGACAGTGCTTAGTGGAGTAACATTTCATTTCATTTTCTAACTATTTAATGTTTGCATTTACATTGTACTGATATTTGGTGGGAGGAAAATTGTGGGCAGCTGTACCTGCTACACATGAATACGCTTTATTTTACCTTTTTTTAAAGGTACAGTCAAACTGATTACTACGGAAGATGGAGAGATAAAAAGAAACATAAGTACAAAATGGATAATGTTCAACGTTCATAATACATAAGCATTAAGCATACCAACTTGCTTTCTTTTGCCTGCATTCATAATTTCAAAGTTTACATTTTCCGGAAATATTTTTTTGAGTAATAAAGGGGAGATATTCAATAATGTGTGAAAGATCCAACAAATAGAAAAGGTTCCACTTAAAAATTAAACCGTATTACACAAGCTTCGTTAGTTCGTTACTCCATAATTCATCTATATAAAATCATATATATTTATGTACGTATATATACGATTATGTCAAGTGTATGTCTTCTGAAATAGGATACTCCACTCTCCAAAAAAGTAGAACTAAAAAGTAGAGTGTAAATGGAATAGTATTGCATAAGGCTTTTAATAAGCAAATTTACAATGTGCACATTGATTCACGATTAAATTTGGTTTATTTTAAAATGTAAAGTTACATTAACTGTCAGTAAATATGCTCAACAGGGCTCTTTATCTTTTCATCATATTCCATGTAAACAATTTACAATTTACAAAGAGGCCCACGCATCCTTCTTCGTTCTTTTAATGAACCAAAAACAAAGCTAAAACAACTCCAAAAGTACAGAGAGTCGAAATAAACAAACTAAAGTTAAAGATAAGCAAAAATCCCTAATTATTATCCTCGCCGCCACTCCTGAAACACGAAGAAACTCTGAAACTGACTCATTCAGTCTCTTCTTACTAAACCTTTTAATCGCTAAAAGCACGTTGTGGTTACACGTACATAAATCTCTGACAC
>JAQIVE010006784.1:0-11151 GCA_034698285.1 Sminthurinus bimaculatus | reverse complement strand
TTTCGGGTTTTTGACCCGTTTAATGGCGGTTTCCCGTGATAACTCTTGCGGATTCGGAATCTAGGCATCAAATAGGTGTGAAATCCGCCGGGAAACCCAAGAGTTTCCCAAATGTGTAGGATATAGGGAAAAATCGGATTTCTCGGGGTTTTTCGGGTTTTTGACCCGTTTAATGGCGGTTTCCCGTGATAACTCTTGCGGATTCGGAATCTAGGCATCAAATAGGTTTGAAAGGCGCCGGGAAACCCAAGAGTTTCCCAAATGTGTAGGTTTTGGGAAAATTGATGGTAACTATAATAGGTTGGGTATAATAATAATGAAAAACATACATCAAACTAACTTCAACGTATTCCAACGATAATCATAGTACCACTTAATGATTAGATGACTATAAAAACATATTTTATGCTTAAAATCAGTGTCTTGTGTCATAATAATATTTTATTAATTTATGCAATTACCTAGAGATCCAAGAACTGACCAATATTTAGTCTTTTCATTTTGAGCTCTCTCTTTTTCGTGACTAAATCTTAAGGCACTAGATAATTCGTTGAATGCTTCCCGTTCCCTCTTTTCAAGTTCCTCAAATTGACTGCGACATTGTCTCTCTTCACGCATCACATTGACCTCCTATTTATATATCAAAAGTGTCTATTAAATACCAATTATTATTCTTGTCGTATCATCATAAATACCATTCATGTATGTATAGTATCACATAAATACGTTACGTTGTTTGAATCATACAGTTGGTGTGCAATATTTTGTCACAAGCGTTACTCACTTTGGTTACTAACTCCACATATTTATCGTTTCCTCGTGGTATACGGTCCAATTCACCTCTTAGCTCCCTTAATTTGTCCTGTATTACAACTAAATCTGAATGCGCTGATCTCCGTAGTTCCTGGGACCGTATAAATTTTTCTTCAGCCTAAAATATACACATATCAATTGTCAATTCAAAGAAAAGGTATATAGTAGGTTATTTCATCATCAATCATCATCATCATCATCTAAAAATATGTAATTGCTGTATCAGATATAAGATATGAAACTGACAATGAGATATGATGTAACTATATTATTCTTATTACCTGAATGACCCGAGCATGAGCCTCCTTGACTTGTTTAATTCCAATAAATTCTTCATAAATGGCCATATAATGATATACTTTATCAGTTAATTTCTCTCGGAGGTTTAATTGAGCTTCTGGAGAAAGGAAGACTGGTTCTCCAAGAAACGACTTCTTGTTGTGATCAACATTATTATTACTACTAGTGCTACTGCTATTATTCCTAACTCCAACACTTGAAGAAACCCTTAAAACACGAAAGGTAGATAATTTTCTAGTATCACAAAGATTACAAGTCAAATGTTTCCCTAACTTCTGCAACATTATTACAGATACAGAAAGAACGGTTTTTAATGTTTAAATGTGATATGCCCGAACTTGAAGAACTTTCTCCCTTGCCTTTTTGATAAAACACAAAAAACTAATTAATACTCAGTAAATCACTGAATGTGTGTGTTTGTATTAAATATTTATAGAGGAATTATCTGATTATTTTAATTAAATCTCTTAGAAGACACGAGAGATGTAGAGAGGTAAACGAGATGACTTTGTTTTTTAAAAATTATGTGTAATGTGTACGACGATGTAGTTCGGTATTTTGTATTCTATATATCCTCTAAGCATTGGCGAGCACATGATACATGATATTGTTATAACGCTGCTGCCTGCTGACATGTACACCAGATATTTGTCCGATATCAGTCGACTGCAAAAACAAGGAACAAGGTCTACTTTTGACTTTCTGTCCATGTTGACGAAAGCACTTCTTCTTCGTGTGTGTCCCTCTCAAGTTTGAACTTTTAATACTTGTGTCGTAAATTTCATTTTTTGGACTACTACCGAATTTTTTTAGGGGACATTTAATGTGTCACCTCTTCACTTATTGCAATTTTTGTCTGTTTTTTCCTCGATAAATTATAAATTAACTACTTTTTAGTGTGAATATACTAAAGTTAATATTGTAGAACTTAGAACTCAAAACTCAAACACTTTTTTTGCGATTAAATATTCATCGATCTGAAGTCGTCCACGTTATATTGATATATTAATTAATTAAATAGTTCTTTATCTTACTTTTTTTACAAAGATCCGGCTATTTATTACAAGTCAAAATAATCAACAAATAATTCTTCAACAGTACAGAATATAGGTAAGGTTATAAAGTATAAAGTGTATATAAAATATTTTTAAAATACTATTGCATAAAATTGAAGTATATAATATATAATATGATATGTATACTCGGCATGCACATAATTTTAATGCTACCAAATATACCAAATTTATTAGATTGTTAGGTATTCTCGATGGTTTTTCTCGATATTAAAAATGTGATTTAACAACTACTTAAATACTTCTTATGACTTACTTACTTACATACATACATCGTGTATTTAAAAATCCTTTGTTTTCAGCATATAGTAAAACGAAACGTGACTAGTGAGTATAGTCATTCCATTATTGTATCATGTTATATTATGCTTTTGATGTATTTACTAGAGAAAGTTTGTTAATTGTTAATGTTAAATGCTATCCCCGGTTAAAGTACGTAAGTATGATTGACTTTTCGTTTTATGATTTTTTTGTTATAGAAAAGTGTTTTTTGTCGTCATAATCCAACAAACATGAGTTCTCAGTCGGATCAATTTAACATTAGGTGAGTAATGCAAAACATTATAATCCACTTGTATTATTTCTAACACAATCTAGTAGTCTAGTAGTGTGTCTCTTCCCAATTGTATTTAACGTCCTATCAAGGATTTCAATTATTAATTACATTATTAGTACAAACTGTGTACACTATGTATATAATGTATGATGTAAATGTACGAATTTGCAAATACATTTTATGCTGTATGTTGTGATATTTCTAGATACATGCTCCTTACTTAAAGGTTCGCCTAATTCTCATGAAACACGTTGAAAAATATGTAAGCGACTGTTTATGTTTTTAATTTATTTAGGTGGAATGATCATCAACACACTATTCAACAAGTATTTCGTAAATTATTGGATGGAGAGCAGTTTGTAGATGTTACATTAGCATGTGAAGGCAAAAGTATCAAATGCCATCGTATGGTACGTTAATGTATTATTATTTCATCAGCAATATTATTACTATTCAATAAGAAAATGATATTATGCTTGCTATGTCAAGCGACAAAAATACTTCATATAAAATGGTATTTCAACTATTTGTCCTTTTAGGTATTATCAGCTTGCTCCGTATACTTTGAAAAACTATTGACCGACAACCCATTTCCTCATTTAGTCATTTATATTAAAGACATGAAATATGCTGAACTTTCTGCATTAGGTAAATAGGCTCAATTTCGTACCGTATAGTATATTTACATTCAGTTTATCTTTATGTTCTGTATTTTTTTTTACATACAATGAAAAATAAAAAACATGACAAAGTAATAATATATGAACACGCAATATTATAAATGAATCAGTAATAAGTAATATTTTATCGAAATTTCAAAATCTTTTGTGTAGTTACTTTTATGTACCAAGGAGAGGTCAGTGTGAACCAAAATAAACTACAGTAAGTAAATGCTACTTTTTATCGATATCAAATCTGCAAATCTATATATATTCTTGTTGGCAAATCGTCAAATTATCCAATACAAATGGTCTTATAATCGTTTATGTTATAGTGGTTTAGTCAAAGCAGCAGAATCGCTTAAAATTAAAGGACTCGCACCTGACGCTTCACTGCCAGATGATAGCGAAAGAATTGACGAGGACGATATCGAGGAAATGGTAGATATTGGAGCAAAACACGGTCACGAGGATAGTAAACGTTCTTCACTCCTACGATTTTCTCATCAACAACAATTTCCTAAACATCAGTTGAAGCGAAAGGTCATGGTTGCCCAACCTCCAAAACTTGTCAAGATGCAAAAAATGGATCGTCATACAAATGGTAGCGTAGGAATGAAATCAGAGCAAGAATTCCATCCTGCATCCGATGACGAGGAATCGTCATCATTTCCACATGAAACCAACGAAGGTATTTATATGCATACTAATATTATACCCATTAAAAAACTTGAAATGCATCCCCGCATTTTCCTTCTTTTTTTAGCATTACTACCAGGAAATGTGCGTTAACTTTGCGTGTTTCTTATTTATTCTCCTATTGTGTGTTTATTATTATTTAGAAATGTCTATAAACCATGAAGATCAAGATGAGGATGTTGAAGAGGTCTGTTTATCTTTTGATTTGTTTTTCGTTTCAAGGAAATTAATTTTCTATCTATATAATATGCTTGACAGTACAGTAGTAACCCTATAGGTAATATTTTGGTACGTACAAAAAACTATGTACTTAAAGTACTATATAAACTCATTTTTCTTCCAATAGAACCTTGAGATAAGTTTAAATCCAGATGGTTCAGGACATTCATCGGCTTCTGAAGTAAAATCTTTGTAGTTCCTAAAAAATCACTATTTTTTACTCTATCGTAACTATATTATAACTATGTAATCGTCTTTAACAATAACAGTTTCATGCCTTCAAGTAAAACAGCCTATAGTTTTGTAAATATACTAAACAAATGCATAAATTTTGGTTTGAGTGCATGTAAAAACCAAACCAGTTGATATTCCTAGGCTCCTTGTACTTTGCTGTAAATTAAATTACATCATGTATTGAAAACATTATGTAAGATTACTATCGTACTTTAAATTTTTTAACATGTTTAATTTGAAGGCCTATGTACATAATTACTGGTTCGGTTTTTACACGCTTGAGTCCAATTGAAGTATTTTGTCATCATCATTCATAATAACTAGATTTCAACGTTACACTACGTTAAGTATGACATAATGTAAAAATTTTTGGCTTGTTATTTCTACCTTTTGCAGGGTGAAGTTGAAGAACCAGAACCACACATACCCCCACCAGGTAAAATGCAATATATGCTAATGTTATTTGGTAACGTTATTTATGCTTGTAAAAGTCAACAAAATTGTTTGGTGGAGGTTTTAGCGGCTAATAATTTTAGAAAATTTGTTTGGAAATTTTTAGGTAGATCTCGTTTTGCATATAGTAAGGAGATTCGGGATAGTGCTCTTGCTGCATTGAGCTCTGGAATGTCACTTCGCCAGTGCTCTGAAGCCTTCGGTATTCCTAGAAAAACGCTATCCAAATGGAAAAATAATCGGGAACAACTTCCTGCTGAGGATTATGGTATTTCCACCATTTATAATTATTGTAGTATATACAGCGTTATGTCAACGGCCATGTTCATTTTTACTGTAGATTATATATATGATGTATACGTATTATAGTTGAACAAGATGAGGACGGACGTCGCCAAGCAATTAGTATGATTCCACAAGCCGGAGCTCAAGATGGGGCTGATAGAGCGGAAAGACTTCAAAAGGCTATGGAACTTGCTGTTTCAGGTGTAACTGTTAGGCAGGCAGCTGGTAAATTACTGTTTTATTTTTTATTTCTAATATAATGATCCATACCCTATAATTTTATTTTTGGCTATTATGCATTCGCATTTGAATAAAATCGACTGAGACTTTTGTGCGGAAAATAGACTGTGAGCATATTGTATGTTTTGTATTGTTAGTTTTTAGTCCTAATTAAAATTTCTTGATAAACCATTTGCGTATGATGTATATTAAATCTTAAATCATACCTTTTTTTTGTTCCTCTTAGCTCACTTTGACATTCCTAGGACAACTCTTTGTGCTTACATGAAAAGGCGTGGAATCGCTCCCAAAAGAAATTTTCTACCAGGTTCAGGGCAATCCCGAAAAATTGGATTAGGATCAGCAGCTAAAGCAAGTGGGTGGACTAGAGTCTTTAAATTCATTTCGTAAATTATGAAATAATGATCAAAATGAGATTTTATATAATATATAATATATATATTTAATTTTTGCATTTCGTTTCAGACACATTTGAGGATAGTTTGTGGGGCGATAGCATGGGACTAGGGCAAATGATGGACGAGTATAATAACTTACAAGATCAAGAAGAGGATCAGAAGTAACGTTACTCCAAGGGTAAATGCGCTTCTTGTTTGACACTGAATATGTAAAATGATAAGAAAACTCTTTGTATTATTCCTATATATCTAAATAAACTTGAAAACTCAATATTCAACACTTAATGGTTTAAAGCTTATCAGCATAATAATATTATAATCTTATTGTCAAACTAATTTGGACCATTTTTTTTCAAATTATCGTTCTGTTTTTACATAGCCTTTAATATGTTATAGAACTAGCGTGTTTATCTATATATTACAGTTTAACATTACTTTCTTCAAGTTGTTACTCTCTCTCTCTCTCTCAGTATTGACATATCTCGCAAAAGGTGTATAGTAGTTAGTTTTGTATATTATAAAGAAAGAATGGGGAAAACAACTTTGAACAATTCAATAACATGATAAGGATTTTATTACTATATATGCTAGTGTATGAAAATGAGGTGATTTTTTATAACAGGAAACTATCTAAAATACCTATTTCTAAAACTATTATTGCGTCATGTATATAAATTGTAGTATATTAATTGATACATGATTCTCACAGTATGATGATGTATACAAGTTAAAAAGTGTTAAGATTTTATATTTTACATTGTTATTTATTTTGAACTGAGATCAACAAACCAAAGGACAAAAGGGAAGCATTATGATGCATAATATTTGTTCTTTTATGTATTGCCAGTCACCCAAAATTCGGAAGCTGTTAAAACCCGTACCAGTACAATGGCACTGTCGTCATTTTTATTTTTTAACCAAAAGTTTGTGCCTGCTTATTTATATATTATACATAACTTTGAAATTCTTCCTTATACTACTTTAAAAAACATGAAAAATGATCAACTGAATGATTAAATAATGGTTTCAGTTGACAGAATTATTATCCATGAAAATCCAAGGTAAAATGTCAAATGACCGATAAAGTATAACTGAGAAAACAACAGTGTCAGATATTTCCAGTAGTTTGGAAAAAATAACCTATGAATAGACTTTAATGAACGATTATTATTTATGAATAATGATGTACTGTGTAGTATTAATTTACTACGAGCACATGACTTTGAGGACATTTGAGGGGAAATTTTGTAAGCATATAGAAATTACGCTAATTGATTGTTGATTGTGTTCCGTTTAGATTTTCTAATCAATAGGTAATGTATATTACAAACCTTGTCAAAAAGATTCGTTGTACAGTGTAGATTATTATATTATTAGTAAATAACTATTAAACTATGAAGTGTAGCAATATATAAAAATGTATCTAATTGTAATTTACAAGTGTGAAAAATAAGTGGAAGAGTATTTTATTTATGTTGGCTCCTTTTTGTTCTTTTCCCTTAAAACCGTAAACGATTTTGGGGTCTTTTTTCCAAAGTATATATTATACGAGAGACAACAACGGTCGATACAAGGTCGTGAAAAACTATGAAATTTATAAAACTAAACGTCTTCTGCTTCTTTGTGCTTATAACATATAAAGATTATACCTGTTGTTGTACAAGCCAAATTTGAAAGAGATTATTGGCAAACATGAAATGATGAGTTAATCACAAAACTACAATGTTATGCATTATAAAATATTTATAATTTATAATGTTGAAAGGTACATAGTATTGTGTAATCAATGTCTATGAAATTGTGGTGAAATCTAAGCATTTAGCTGTTAAAATTAACGTTATATACATATACACACATATTATAAATTATAAATACTTACTAGAAAGACTTTCTCATGTAAAAAAAATGCAGTAAAACATAAAATGGATATTATTATACAAAAATGAATAATAATATAGAATAAAATATATTATATTATACATACTACATTTAAGAAGTGTTTATAATGTAGTAATTTACGAAGTACTTATACCGTGATAAATTTTTATTTATAATTACATATGTCCATATTTGATTTTTATTTGTTTCTGCTCAGTTACACATACAGTATATGACAAAGAATGGCAATTACATTAAGGTTGGTACAATACACTATACTTCAGTTTATGCGTCATTTTTTTAATTAAATACTCACTCGTGAATTAAATAGTGCTTTTATTCAACTTTCATATTAGTTTTAAATGTTTACGGAAACATTTCCGTCTCATTGGGCCCCGTGTCATTATAGTCACAATCAGTTTTTTAGACAAATGCTCAAGTAAAATATGAAATTAATTTCAACATTACCAATTACAAGGACGTTTACTGCCACTGTACTTAATGTTAATTTTGAAATCACACGTTTACTGCTCTAGGCACATCAATAAGGCATCGCATAATACGTTTCTAGCCTCATTCCTCCATCTCATAAAAATTTCATTTTCATGAATATAAATATTACTAGTTGTTGTGCAGTCTTATAAAATGTCCGTCGGTGGACCATTTATACTGTAGTTGTGTTAGGTCATGTTCAGTGTCAATCAATGTATGCTATATGCTATGCAACACAATGGGCAAGAAAACTGACAATAATATGAGTGTGGAATATATTATTATGCACTGCAGACTATAAATACTTGTACAAGAAAAACAAAGAACAAAGACACTTGTTTGTTTCTACACATGCTACACATTCGTCGCTCATATTTTAAAACTGGAAAATAAACTGATGAAAGAATAGCTAAATGGACAGATTTCATATTGGCAGTGATTTTAAGCATTCGCATGTATTGTATAACATTGTGCACACGAACAAGACTTTCAGTGTAAAATGCTTAAAAATGTCTTACACGATGAGTAACTTGGGGATTATGTTGTGTACATATTAGATTTATTATGCGTTTGTTTCAATTCTTTTCTTTTTATTATTATACTAACATTATAAAGAATTAATTATAATAATATGAGAAAGCGTCAGGGCGCAATAAATATTTTGTTTTAGAAATATTTAGTATAAAAAGTAGTAACAGTATAATATATAATATTTTTTCATAATATATAATATATAGTTGTTTTTAGTCATGTATGGAAAAAATTTAACTCTAGTATAATTTTACTCTAAATACAACCGGCGTACGTACGCCTGTGTGTATGTAATAAGTTTTAAATGAATTAAAATGTCTAAATATTCGAGCAGGCATGTACACTAATGCACACCTACAATAAGAATAACATTTAAGAGAATGGAGAAGATCAAATCTGAAAAAATGGTATATTTTCTTCATGATACACTATATAAGTTGAACATAAGTAAATAAGAATGAAAAAGTGTCCTATCCAGAGAATGTAATAAGTAAATCATCATTATGTTTACAGTTCCTTTGTAGCATCAACGCTGACAATTATCATATGTATGTATTATCTATTTGTAATTTTTCTGGAATGCTTTAAATGATTAGGCCTTTAGGCATGTTTAAGAGCACACATTTTTTTGTTTTAAAATACCACAAAAATTAAAATTATTAACAATAACAATTATCTGTCTCCTATATCATTACTATTTTTATATTTTACAACTATCATCCATTTCCACTTTTGTATTTGCCTTAATTACGTAAAAAAACTGCATAATATATTTATTATCAATTATGTTTTGATTTCATTATGGTATAACAATATTATTACATCATATATTCTATGCGAGTTTAAAACTTTATATTATGTATTACATTATATTACATAGCTAATTATTATTGTCATACTTATAATATATACTATGTACCTATATACTTACACGTGACAGTAGCAATGACATAATTACAAAAAAAAATTAATTTGTCTGTAAGTATACAAAACAATGGTAGTTAATTAACTTTCCGCGCTGTCTTAATAACATGATAAAGTATTATTGCGGAATATTATTACTATGTATACATGGAAGTGATGTCTTTACAAAAGTTTTAGAATATAAGGAGAGATTTTAATTTGTCCTTTACCCGTCCTCAAACTAAATCCTTACCCTATTTTACCTAAAACTATAAATGATAACAGTATTCCTACATGATCAACGTCTACTAATTAAATACGTAAACGTCAATGAAAGTTTCAAAGAATCTCGTGGTTTTCTCTCTTTTTTGTTATATAAAAACGAACAACCATGAATCGGAATGAGTAATTATTATTTACTATATGTTACTATAAATTTTATAGTGGAAGTATATTAACATTATAAAATTTGCTAAAAATTGAGTCCCCTTTTAACTTTTTTTTTGTGTGCGTGAGACTCTTTTTTGAATATTTAATGGAATTTTAAATTGTGGTTAGTAAATTAGTACATTTCTTCTTCTAAAGTGTTCTGACTTTTTACTTAAAATAGCCAACCACTAATAGGCATGCAACGATAATAATGTTTTTGAGTTCCATCATATATTATATAACATTTCGCTTGCTTTCTCCGACAACTTTCTCTGTCTGGCGTTTAGGTACATACACAGTATCATAGCACTGTTCATTCCGATTATTTTATATTTATGTATAATAATATGCATTATCTAACTTTATAAAATTATGTAATATATACTCGTTCTAATTCCTATAAATAATAATTAATTAACATTGATTAAAACACTTAAATGTCAAGTATATATATAATATATATACTATATTCAAAATCCCTAGACTAAAAAAATTAATGCAAGTTTTAGCTATAACGTGATTAATCTTTAATATTCATGTTTTTATGAGACGAAATAAATTATTGCTTATGTACAGTTTTTTCTTTAAATCTTGCATGTAATTTTAAGATATCGAAAAAGTGTGTTATTAGTATGATTTATATGTTTCTTTCTCAAGGCACTTATCGAAAGTTTTATTATGCTGGGAAAAATTCATTATTTTATAATTTGATTATCATCAACAACAACAATTATAATAGGTGCTCGTTATTATTAGTTAATTATCAAACAACAATGTCATATTTGTCGTTTTCTTCAATTCATTATTGAGTTTATACGTGCAATATGTTTAGGTTACAAACATAGTGTTTAATAAGCTTAAATATTAAAGCGACTATTGAAAAAATAATGGAAGTAAAAATTATTATGATTATTGTTGTTGATTGTTGCAAAAAATTATAATTCATAAAAGTTAGCTTCTATACTCATACCTTTCGACCAAAAAATATA
>JAQIVE010006783.1:0-11153 GCA_034698285.1 Sminthurinus bimaculatus | reverse complement strand
AAAGATTTGAATGTCACAGGATTTTATGCGAAATTGATGAGCCTCTTTGTCGTTTTGGTCGCGCTTGAAGGAAAGTTGGAAGTTGGGTGTCGTTGTTGGATAAGTGACAAGTTGCGCTCTCTCCCCAAAGTTCTCCGAGTTGACAGTCTTGGTGTTAGCTATTTGGTTCAAGGGGTAAAAGCGGAAGTCGCTGTATGGATGGATGGATGGATGAACGAACAACGAACAGTGTAACAACGACAGTGACAAAGACAGGAAAATAATACTTTCTCAGGATCGGCAATCGGAAGACGATACCCGAGATAAACATACAAAATACGTACAAAATTTCCTGTCTTTTGTCATCGTATTTTTTCTTACTCTTGTACACACATATTTTGTCCGGTCAATTCACCCGCAGCAAATGCAGTGAGTGTCCAACGTTTTTCCCCAAAGAGACAAAAAAATTATCCTATTCTTCAGAATGCTCACAGTTTAATAACAAAGTAAAAGTAAATGCATAGTTTATTAGAACTACTGATCACTGCATTCTAGTTGAGCAAAATCTACGCTAAATGGCCGTTAACTGCAATTTATCCGCAAATATTGGGGTTTAATTTTTATCTGGGTTAATCCTGTCAAATCAAAAGCAATGGAATGCTCTCACTCGTCTGGAATTTAATTTTTAATGCTAGGGTACAATTTTTAGAGTACCTACATAAAAAAATCACAAGTTAACAAAAATATTATGAGCACAACACATGATGATAAGTAAATACAAAGATTATTGTTACAGTAAACAGTCAACAATAAGTCTACACATTTATATAAATATGTATGTAGAAGCTAGTATGTAGAAGCAGCGGGAAATTGTCAAGCTCATTTGCATACAATCAAGTCATCTCAAGATAGAATTCGATACATGCTCTCCTTCAAATGTATTTCCTATATACCTGCCAGTATACACATACAAAGCGTAAAAACTCATCGGAAACAGCTTGATGGATTTGCAGTTAGGAGTGCAGATAAAGTTGCTGAAAATTAATAGCTGTCTAATTGAAGCAAGTCCCAGTACTTCTAGTACTTGTACCAGTCGAGGAGACATTCAACGAGTCACCTTGTTGTGTTGTATCATTTTATTTCCCGGATCACAATCAAACTGATGCAATTCTACAACGAATTGTACTGTACAGATTGTAGATATTAGTTTTTGCAAACGCGTCGAAAAGTTCGGCCAAAAGTGCACCATGTTTGCCAATTTTGCACGGGATGGCGCTCTCATCTAGAAAATTCGCCACGGCAAACCTAAAACGTGAAGGATGCAAAAAAAAAAACTGTCGTAAACAAATCTACCCGATTTGACTAAATACAGTAGTGGTAAAATTTCATGCAGAATTTTAGTCGTTGATTCACACACAATCCCTGGAAACAAAGTCTGCGTCATCCTCGTTTTCATCAGAATCGGGATCGGTCAACAACAAAATGGTTGTCTATTCAACGTCTACACTCAAAGTGTAATTAAACTCGCACGACTTGTCATTCCATACATGCATACATAAAGGAATTAATTTTATACCATCATCTCGCTCTATAAGATCCTAGAAAGTGTAAAAATATCCATACATACATAAGGGAGAAATAAATGCACCAATTTCACTGGTTGGCCATGTGCGGACCATTAACTAATAAATTTGGTTTTAACGTGTCCTGGCGGTCACTTGAATTCGGATTATTCCAATTACATATACTGATACTGCATTTCAACTTGTCTAGACTCCGCATAGGAGCAGCAGCCAGACGGACAAATTAATGACGAGCAAGATTTTTCGCCATTATGACGTTCTTTTCTCTCTCTCTCTCTGTCTTTCTATTGCAAGTGGAAAATAAAGCGAAGGAATAAAACCTAAAAGTAAAAGTACAATTGTGCATCTACCCCAACTCGACCCAATCCAATCCATGCAAAGAAAGAGAATGGAAAAGTCTGCGTCAACTTTATCACTTGTGCTCGATGAAAACTCGTCATCTTCCCTATAAAACGGAACCGAACAAGAGAACCCGAGTAAGAACAGGAGTTTATGAACAAAGTATAAAAGGGAGAGGAATAAATGAGGACTGCACACTAAATTTTCGTCCAGGGATGTGAGTGAACAGACGACCCCAACTTTGATACTTTTCTCTAACCTCTCTTCATTCCCTTTTTGTCCACACTCAAATCTTGGGGTTCATGTCCATGTTGATGCTCTCTCTCCCTCTCTCTCTCTCTCTCTTTGTTTGATCAACTCCCATTATTTTCCTTCCCTCTCCGCCCTCATTATTCCTATCCTATCAATCTATCTGAATGCCGTACAAGAGGAAAGAAAATTCTTTCATACAGCATAAAGAATTGAACGGATACATACATACAAAATACAGGAAAAGATGAGAACGGGAGCGGGAACGGACTCGGGCAAAGATGAGAAATCAGAGATATGGCACGGCAAGTAACTACATATGTATACGGACAAGTCAAGTCAAGACAGGACAAGACAAACAGACAAAGAGTTCATGACCCCGGCCCAAAAATTATGGCCAAACTCTGTGGGTTATAGACCCAGGAACTGGGCTTCAGAGTCATAAGACAAGACACAAGTACAGAGTCTGAATTAACTACTGCTGTCTATCTATATGTAAGAGAGTAAGAATCTCATTGAATTTTGCATCTAGTGGGAAAGATATCTTGGAAATTTGTCTACCTACTTGCGGACAAGTCCAATAAATATCCCAAGTTGGGTTTCAACCTCTGCGTACTTAGAGTCGACCTCAACTTTGATTTTAGCTTCAGTTTTATATGTATAATGTATACACTATACACACAGGAACAAAATAGGGGGCAACTTTGTTATCTTTATTTTTTCATAACATGTAATATATGTATAGAGATATGAACTTCGCAGTTCCTCCGAAAAGTCTAGACTCGACAAAAGTCTTCCATCGAATATATTCAGCGCAATAATTTTTCAGCCGCGAATAATTTTCAAGTGTTTTACATATTGGGAATATTGAATTTTCTACTAAGTATAAATTCAAAAAGCTTAACCAACAATAAAACAATAATTCTTATTGTTTTATTGTTGGTTAAGCTTTTTGAAATAAAATATTCAAAGGTGAATTTTCTGAAAAAAAGACGTATTTACATAGAAATATCCGCGTGAAGCTTAATAACTCACTTGACCTTTTCTCGTGAAGACGGCAAAATCCTGTCCTAAATTTTTATCAGAAATTTGAAAAGATTTTGGTCAGAATTTTTCCATTACACGGAGAATTCGAGTAGATAAGAGGGACAACTTTTTAGACTTCAGTTTTAGACAATTCATGATGTTTTCCTGCATTTTTACTGATAAACGGTATCCAGACTATAGAATTTGGCCACGCGGGCAGGATTTTTGGCATTTTTCGATTTTTTGAGTCAAATTACAGAAAATTTTATAAATGTGGCAAGAAAATGTAAAAAGCAAGATTGTTTTTGAAATACCTCAATCTATCACTAAGCTAGAGTTTATTATCATTTTCTGTACGTTTTAGTCACACTAATTGTTCAAAATAAGAGAGAATTAACTTTGTAACCCAAAAAATTGACTGAATATATAAGCTAAAATTTTTAATGGTGCAAAAACCTGTTGTCAATTCACCGCACATACGGACACTTAATACTAGAAATACTCCTTGGCAGAATTTGTACATGAATTTATACATTTTTGTAGTATAAAAGACGCGTGCATGCTTGCATTTTGAACTCTACCTCAAATCCAACATTTCTCCACAGCTTTTATACATACATACAAAAAAACACGTTGTTGAAAGCTGAAATAAGCTATTAAAAGGCCCTCTGAGGCTTCTTCTATGTATTCAATTTCCCCACATTTTGTCATGTTTATTGCGTAGGTATCGATAAACGTCTGCATGAATTTAAACGTTGGCACGTTGGCCTGAACCCTGAACACTGAACATTGAACATTGAAGGAAGAATCGGTGGGTAAAATGGAAAAATGAATGAAAATTGAGTGCGGAAACGCACCACAAACCACAGACTACACATATTTACTACACATATAATATACGCACATATTTTAAGTTGTAGCATAGTTAGTAAGATATACATAAGATGGATATTTACGCGTGATTCAATATCAACAAGGAGGGTGCCATTAAAATCCCATGAAAGAGAATTATAACCTGACCCAGACCCCACACATACACACATACAGGCAAAAATCCAACACCAACTCCGATTCCAACTCCAATGATAGAATAGAGCAATAGATCCTTGCTTTATGTACAGAGAGAAAGAGAGGGAGTCAAGAGCCAAAAACTCTCAAGTTGAAAGCTAAAAGCCTCCTCATCCAAGAGGAAAATGATACCGGGCAAAAGTGTGGTGATGGTGGTTGTAATATATTTTTTCTCATCCATGAACATTACACATACAGAATACATACTTAATATCTTGTACCTATTTTCATTGAGCAGAATTCAGTGCCGTGGTTGAGGTCGCCAGTCGAGTTGGAGGGAGCGAAAATTCCATGATTCGATTGAGAGGATTGAGAAATGGAGAGGGAAAAGCAAATGCGTCCCGGTTCACATCCCATAATTTATGGGCAATGTTGAAAACATTCTTGTCGCACTATAACCGTTTGTCATACCTACATCTCCATTCCCAACTGTCTCTCTCTCTCTTTCTCGCACACAGAATCCAAAATCCAACCAATACTCGTAATTCACTAAACTATCTTACATCTATGTACAATTTCCAAGCACAAGTCAGATTATGTAACTACAGTATACTGTCACTTTGCAAATAAGCCGTGGGCTGATCAAGCGGCTTCAGTCAGGATTTAGGGTAGAATAAATATGGACCCTTAGATCCAAATTTTCAAGCCCCTTGTAAATTTACAATACTAATAATGGTCATAAATTTAGTTCCGGTTTTTGAGTGGTACCAAATATTATCGATCGACCCCCAAAAGCTTGGATGCCAGCAAAGCCGGACAAATCCAGAAACTGGGCCATTTTTATTAAATTAAACTGTAGATGTTCCGGAATTCGATATTTTTGGGTAAATTTATGACGAAACTTATGACGAAATTTATGATGGAAACTTTTAGTGATTTTTGATCCTTTCCATAACATTTACTTGTTAAAGATGGCCAAATGCTGGATTTGTCGGGAAATGTCCGGGTTTTCCGGCAACCGGGAATTTGGGTTGAAGTTGTATTATTTAAAATTTTTTTCGTGATTTTGAGACCTTTGAATACCGTTTGCTTTATAAAGATTGCCAAATTGTGGATACTGCCGGAAATGTCCGGATTTCCCAGTAGATACCCGTATTTTTGAGTTTTTGCCGGCACAAAATAATGGCCGAATGAATTTTTCGGCCTAAAATTTGTCCATTTCCGGCTGGAAAGAACTGGGCTAAAATCTGCAGAATTTGGCGGAATTCTTCGGTCGGTGGTGGAATTTTGCAAAACTTTTCGCATTTCGAGTGTGTGGGCCAAACTTTTGTAAGGATCCGACGGGAATATTATTTGTATTTGTTAAAATTAATTTTGACCGGGTATTTGATTTTGGTATACATATCTTTGAAACGAAGAATGATGGCAGCTATTTTGCGGGGTCTCCAAAATTTTTGGGTGTAAAGCTCCATATTTAACCTAAATCCTGACTGACGTCCCGCTGTCAACACGTAACTTTTTTTCAAATTGACAGTTTAATTGTACAAGAAAATAAAATACCCCTTGATTTTGGAGCTTAAAAATCAAGAAGAGCACCAAAAGCGATCAAAGGCTGTAGTAAATTTCCAATTACGAATCCGATTCACTCACAAAGCGGGAGCACCAAGAAAAACTGAATCCACTAGAATGTTTGCACTGTCTACAACCAAAAAGTGTACAATAAAAAATTGTACTGCACATTTCATCTTAATTGTTTAAAATTGCGTATTATTGTATAATATTTAAGTTGGAGATGTTGATTATAAACATAATCATTTTAGAGCTGAACATTTACTCCGTAATTAAGATTTTAATGGGCTCAAACGTTGAGACAATGCGCTCGTTAAACTTGTCACATTTTATGACCCCCATTTTGCTTTTAATTCCTGTACATACAAATTAGACATTAGACATGCGATTGGAGGCAAACAAAAAATCAGTCTGACTATAGTGCACTGCATAAAAAATTCAAACTTTGTCAGTCTCAAACCTCAAACTTTGTCGCTCAAAAAGGAGGAGCAGTGAAAACCGACGAAAACCGAAGAAATGTGCACATATCGAATCAAAGTACGGATCAAAGTGTGTGGAGCAAATGTGGATGTGGACCGGAAACTGACCGAGTTGACTTAAATCTATTTATCCCTTTATATAAACACAATACAAAAATTAACCATGAATCATTAACTTTTGGTCACCTACTTAATAGTCGGAAAATGGGGCTGCGACTGCCCACAGTCTCCAAAACTTTCCTCGTGCTCACAACTTGTTTCCTTCTGCTCATTTTCGGGGGTCAAGGGGTCAGCTCCCGGGCTCAGCTCAACTTTATGGGGATGGACATGAACACCTTGAACAAAATGAGCGACATTGGAACCGTTTCAAAACCCATTAAATTGAAGCAACGCATTTCCGGGCAGTCGGGCATCTCTCACAAAATGCCCGACCTCCTCCACCTCCCCCATGCCAACAATCACAACCACAAAAATCATAATCATAATCACAACAACAACAACAATAACAACAACAACCAACTCTCGATGAGCAACATGGCCGAGACCCTTCGCATCCCCAATTTTAACCCCAGCCCTCAAGTATTTTCCAGCAGTAGTAGCAGTAGCAGCAGCTTCATCGCCGCCGGAACGCAGTCCAACACGGTCAATGTCAACGGTTTCATCCCCCAAACACAAAACAACAACAAAAACAACCAAAACAACAACAACAATATTAATAGCTTTATTAGTCAGGCCAATCAAAACGTTCCCAACATCAACCAAAACAACAATAATATTAACGGCTTTATTAGTAGTCAAACGAGTCAAAACAGCGGTCTTGCCCCTCAAAACAACCTCAACAACTTGATGAACAACCAAAACAACCAAAACGGCCAAAACAATCTCAACAACTTTGTCAACAACCAAAACGGTCAAAACAACCTCAATAACTTTGTTAACAACCAAAATGCCCAAAATAACCTCAACAACTTTGTTAACAACCAAAATAGTCAAAACAACCTCAACAACTTTGTTAACAACCAAAATGGCCAAAACAACCTCAATAACTTGGCTAACGCCCAAAACAACATAAACAACATGATTAATCAGCAGTCGGGTGGAAACTCGAGAAAAGGTCAAAACCAAAAACAAAATGTGGTCAAAATCCCGACCTTTGACCAAAATCCGACCTCCTCTGACCTCTTTAGCTCCTTCTCCTCCTCCTCAAAGAACATATTTGACCAACTGCCCCCGTTGCAAATGTCCAATGGGGCGAACAGCCCCCAGATGCCCCCTCTAAAATCCTACATGATGCCCAAGGGCCCTGAGTTCCCCCGAACCCCGGAAATCCCCGACACGGACACGGAGGCGCTCCAGGAGGCGGGCGACTACCACGACCACGTGGACCACGTCGACCACGCTGCGGACCTTGAGGACGGGGCCGCGGACCTGGGGGAGGCCGCGGAGCCGATTCAGAGCGCCCAGTCCCACGACTTTGGGGGCTGGAAGATGCCGGACATGGACTCGGGTTTCCAGGGCGCCCGTGGGATGAGCCGGATGGAGAACATGATGGGTCAAGTCCCCAAAATGGCCATGGACATGAACATGGACATGGACATGGAGGCGGAGATGAAGCGGCAGCGGGAGAAGATGGAGGAACTCCAGCGGGAACAGCAGGACCAGTTCCACAGCGAGATGGGCAAGCACGCCGCCAAAATGAAGAGCATGGACATTCCCCACATGGAGAGCATGGACATGGACATGCCCATTTCCGGGTTGGAGAAAAACCTCCAAAAGATGCAGAATTTCCCCAACTTTGCCCAGGACTTTAAGCTCAAGCCCCCCGACGAGTTCTTCAAGAGCTTTGCCTCTATCAGCAAGAGTCTAAGCGGCAGCTTCCCCACCTTCACCCCGCTCTCCTTCCCCTTCCCCTCCATCTATGGGGGTGGCGGGGGGCGGAAGGGCAAAAAGGGGAACAAAGACTTGATGGGGAGTCTCTTCTCCCCTTTTGAGATTGAAAAGGAGCCCTTGAGTGACTTTGGACCCCCCGCCTTCTTCAGCCGGCTCACGGACAACAACTTGCTCAACCTCAACAGCAACAACAACAACAATACCAATGTGGAACAACCCTTTAACATTACCAACTTTAACCTCTTTGCGCCCCTCAAGCTGGAAAAAAAGGTCAAACCCAAAACTAAGGTCAAGGCCAAAGTCACAGACAAAGACAAGGAAAAGGACAAGGAAAAATTAAATGCAGAGGAAGAGGAGGACGAGGAAGATAGTGACGAAGAGTCTGAAGAAGAGGACAAGGAGGAAGAGACTAAGGACAAAGAAAAGGAGGGCGATGTCAAAAAGGTCAAGGTCAAGCCACCCAAGGAACTGACCAAGAAAAAACCCCGACGAACCACCAAAAAACCCCGTCACCACCCCAAATTCCACTTTAACGAGAACAAACGCCCTCACGCCCAGCATCAGCATCCTCATCGACCCAAGGTCAAGGGCCCGGGCTACGTGCCCCGGAAGCCCAAGGACTCCACCAAGGTTTGGACGAGCGGGAATAAGGAGATTAAAAAGGCGGTCGTGTACACGGACCAGGGGAAAAACGTGACCATCGTCACGGACAACAAAAAGGACCACAAGAAAACGGTGCTGGAGGCGGCCAAGTTGAATGACCACGGGAAAACTATCAAGTCCTTCAAGGCCACCACTACCTTTTAATACATACAAAATAATACTAAATATTATATATATTAGTCTGCTCAATATTGTGTTGTTTTTTGGTTCAACTACTTACTCAAGTGACTGTGAAATAAAAAAGATACTGATGACACTCGTAGAACAAGTAAATGCTCAAGTAAATGGTGCTGTGATTGTTTATTATGTTTATTAGTTGTGACAAATGGACAAAGTTAGTCTCTCACGGCTACTTTTTGAATCAAGGTATAAAATTACATTTCTTTTTTAAATGTATTCAATTTTTCTGTCGCCGGAAGGCCCAAGCCAATCTGTCTAGTTAAATACATTTATGAATATCAGATTCCCAGGAATGGATTTAAGTTGGCCATGTACGAAATTCAATTGAACCGCGACATATTGTACATAAACAGCAATTAAAATTTAGAGCTGAGGGCCATCCATCCATATAAATATTGAGCCGATTGAATTGAATTGAATTGAATTAAATGGACCATACATGAATTCATGAGGGTTTGCTGCGTTGTAATGTAATGTAATGTAATAGACTTGACTCACACTGTGAGGATAGATACATGATACACGTATAGGAAGTGCAGAGTTGCGGTTGTATAAATTGCATCAGTCATAATCAGCATTGTTAGGTAGGTATATGCATATGAATATGACAAGCCATTGTATATCAAGTCAGTTTTGGAATGTAATACAGATGATACAATGAAGAAATAAGTGTACAGATAATTTACACAGTCCATCCATCATGACGACGACTTGATGGCCGACTGATTTCTTTGTCAAGGAAAAGAGGAACTATCACTTGAGACCAGGACACGATTTGATAGAATATCATATGTATTATGTATACGTGTATGTAACAGAACGAAGAGCAGGCTCAGAGTCTCCATGATTGTCAACGCGGGTCATGAACTATGCACTAAATGCTATATGTATGGGACATAATTATACATACAATTTTGCTGTAAAACTGAAACATGTGTACTTGAATTTTCGGTAAAATATTCAGTGTATCCATAGAGTTTTGAGGAATAAACCGGGAAATTTGACGATTGGTTATAATTTGTAATTATATGCAGAACTTTTTAAAGGGTTTTTAAACTTTAGCCATCATAAATGCAAAGTCTCCCCGTACCAAAAATTTTTCACCAAATTCTGCCAGAATTTTGGCCCGTACACATGCATAATAAATTTGACGAATTTTGGCGATTTTGGCCGAAAAATGAGCCAATTTTTGGCGGAAAAATTAAGCTAATTTTTTTATAAGCGCATGACTGATTTTTCTTGAAGTCTCTAAAGTTTACTCTCGAGCTTCCTCTTGAAACTTGTATCAATGGCCGGCTTTTTACTTAAGCATACATACGTTTCCGTATCAAAATCACGGGACATAATTTGCCAAGCCTTTTTGGAAAATCCCACTCGAAAATTGGCCCATTTTTTGGAAATTCCAAAGAATCAGCCGGATTTTTAGGTTAACTCATATTGAGCTGAGTATATTTGGGTCGTCTCGAGTCGAAAAATTGGCCAATGTCGAAGCAACAAGCCCCAACATAATTTTTCCGGATATTTTGGTAGTGGTGTGTAACATGGACCAAATGCGGTTTTTGATTGAAGCCAGTAAGCTCATGAATTCGCAAGTTTCTTAAAATACCCCGCATTTCGCGAAATTTTTCAAATTTTATGCAAAAACATGTTTCTCATATACATAGTTGACAACCCTTAGAAAAAAATCTTCTCAAATTATCTCATGAAGCTTTGACGCAAAAATTGGTCGAAAATCTAATCAATTTTGATCAACTTGTGATGAAATAAAAAAATCGTAAAAAATTCATCAAAAACAGTAAATCTTGTCAAATCTCATCAAATTTTCATGAAATTCGATAAGATTTTTCTTTAGGGAAAACTTGATTTTGACCATTCTCTCTTTCTGCTTTACAACAAAAAAGGGGACAATCGAAGGACTAACAAAAAGATGATGTATTATAAATACTTATTTTTAGTTTTTAGCTAGGTTTTGGACCACAGCTAAACCTCCGTAATATGAAAACAAAAAGGTGCATAAATCAAATTTATACATGTGTGCGTATTAAATAACAGATAAACATAGATCGTACACATTACACATACATACATATTTTGTGTGCGTATACAATATGAAGCTATTCGCATCATCAGAAGACAAGACAATGTCGGAGTGGAAAGAACGGACGGATGGATGGATGAGTAGTGCAGA
>JAQIVE010006782.1:0-11154 GCA_034698285.1 Sminthurinus bimaculatus | reverse complement strand
GTAGTTGAACAACAAGGAAAAATAAAACAAAAATGTTTTTCGAAAAAACGGAAGTTAATTTCTTGACAACCCAATACATTTTTTCACTCATAAAAGTGCTCATCTTAATGACGATAAGATTCAGCGGGGAGGATTTATAGGAAATTTTCCAGTCATGATCATGACTTCTACTTTTACTTTCTCCAGTTCTCCATCCACTTTGGCTTTTTGTCCGGGAAAAAATGAAGATGAACTCGACGCAAAGGCCGCTCCAGTGCCGGCCTTTGAATATTAATGCGTGAATGAAGATGGAGATGGAGATGAAGATGAGAATGAGGAGTAAAAGTAGAAGGCGGAAGTCTGGAGAAGAGGGGAACACGAATACGAAATTGTGTGTGTAGAAAAGTACCGGGGAAAATGATAAAAATAAACAGGAGGAGCAGGTCGAGTGCTGGAGAAAGCTGGAGAGAACTGGAAAATAGTGCTGAATAGAGGGAAATGAAAAGGAGCAGAACAAAGTGGAGGAGGTTAGAATTACCTCGACGATACGATGCGATACGATGGGCTGGGATGCGATACATAAATCTAGTGACTGGAGGGGCTGGAAACTTTTAAAGGGAGGAATAAATAATTGCCCCGCCACCTCTTTTATCTGCATCTCGCCTTGGTTGCATTCATCGCTGTTTTGTTCTTCCAGTCCTGGATTCTCCAGGACTGGAGAATCCAGAGAATCCAGGCCAAGTGTATCTGCTTGTTTAAATTTATTTATTCGCCTACCTGTCTTGAGTCTGGAGGATCGAGGATGGAGGATGGAGTCTCGCGGCTCGACGGCGCTAATTGGGTGGAAATTGGATGTACAATGTACAATCCCGATTCCAGCTCCACTCTCTCCGTTTCCAGAGTTCGTTTGCCTCCAATTTTGTTTCCGGGCAGTTTAATTGCGAGAAAAATTCTAATTACGTAGATACACTGCGTGATAATTGCCCCGGCCGAATCCAGATCCAAAGATCCAAATCCATGTGGGGCACGACTACTCCATTTTGAAATACATTATTATGGGAAACGAAAATTTGTCTAGTATTCTACAAACTTTTGTTTTGTAATTAAAATTTGTATTTTAAATAGGGGGAAAGGCTCGAAATTTTATTGTCTACGTGTGTTTTTTGGAAAAAATCCTTTGGAGAAATTTTTGGTTCTTTTTTATCCTGTTGATTCGCCGTTAATAATTTCACGGCAGCATGATTTGCAATAACATTTCAAATGTGTAAAATGTAAAAAGTATGTAAGAAGGCTGCTGAATCCAGTTTGAATTCAGAGTCGAACTCCGATTCGGATAGAATATAGAAGTATTTTCTCCAGCCATTTTAGTTCCAGAATTTCCAGAGATGATGATGCTGATGTGAAGTGACTGGATCGCCCGTGATTTCTTTATTTTACGACGTATCAGCATAATACAGACATTCCAATTCGAGTGTCAGCCCAAAAGCGAGGACATTATCATATTTCTGGATGTTCTGGATGTGCTGGATGCTCTGGAACTGGATCTAGATCTGGATCTGGACGTGAGACTGGACAAAGTAGAGATATAGACAGAGACATGGAAAGATGGAGAAGGCAGAGATTTGTGCAATCAGCACTTTTCTCCCTTGGCCATCCTACACGACGTTCCATTTTTCTAAAAAAATCGGCATAATTCCATTTTTTCTTGTTTTTTGCCCGATTTTTTGGGATGATTGGCTGCTTCAACTCTATGGACAAAATGTACCAAAAAACGTTCAAAAATAGAGACATACAGTGGTTTTTTGGAATTTTGGAAAATTTTAACGTTTTTAAGAATTCTTACAAAAAGGGTAAAATTTTAATATTTGTGTTATAGTTCGACGCCGCTTTAGTCCAGTTTTCCTGTTTTTGGCTATTAAAAGCGTGGAGCAAAGTAATTGAGTAGAGAATTTGTACCAATTTTACAAAATTTTCTTGTTTTGAGGGGCGCAAGATGCCAAATTTTACCAAATCACCGAATTTTCCCGAAATTTTGAACAAAATTTTACGGGGAAAAATGGCCAACCTTTTGCGGAAAACGGTCCACCGTGCAAAAAGTGAGTGTACTATACATACAGTACATGCAGTTGCTGGACTTTTCCCTGGATAAATTGGCATGTCGGAAGTAGAGCAGATGTGTGAGTGTTTTTTCAACTTTTTTCACATTTTTCCAACAATTTTCCCGTGAAAAAACAAGAAACGTAGTAGGAGGAGCTGCATACACTGTACTGGATACCGAGGGAGGGGCGGAAGCTCGTCCATCCTCAATTTCAATTGAATGAAATCCCTCCATCTCAATGAAATGCAAATATCATACATTTTCCAACGTACATTACAACCGACGGGAAAAGCACAAGTTTGCTCTTGAATCACATCACTTTTTTTCTCCCACACCAACTCAACTCGATTCAGCTCAGCTCGACTCAGTTCTTCACTCCAGCTTGAAATGGAAGGCTGCTGGATGCTGGAGATTCGATTCTATTCTGGAGGGCGAATTGGTATGCGAGTCTGGAGTCTTGAGACTGGGCTAAAAACCGGAGGAGCTCAGCTTTTCTCGGTTCCTCTGTTTTTTCCCGGTGAGGCATTGAATTGCAAATTTTTTGCACAATCTCCTCCACATGATCTCATCCCATCTGAGAAAGATATCGCCGGCTATATGTATATGTATGTACTTTATGTGTATAGATAGTGAGAAGAAGATTCTCCAGTTCCAGTTTTCCAGTTCCATTCTAAAACTGGATCAAAGTAAAGTTCCAACTGCATATAGTAGTTTCACTTACACACTCCATTTAGATTTCCATTACTCTTCTTCTCCTACTTCTTCTTCTTGTGGAAACTGGAGAGGCACTCACTGGCCAAGCCTGGAAAAAAGCTCCAGTTTTTCTCCAGTGCGAATTATTTACTCGACTCTCGAGTTATTCGCCACTCACACTTATGTATAAGTACATTCACATTGGCAATCCATCCATCGACCATTCGATTCGGTTCCGATCCGGATTTCGATTGAGCAGCAACAACCGGAATGGATTCGATTCATTCAATTCCACGCCATTCCAGTCCATCGTGTTGAATACTCAATTCTCTATGGGGAGCAACTCAATATTCTATGCAGATGTTGGACGCCGCTCGAAATTCTTAAGATTCCCAAGTTCAGCTCCGACACTTTTAGTTTTAAGTTCGGAAAGAATTGCATATGAAAGTTAACAAATTGCTAGACAAATGCATGGCGACTTGGCTTCTATTTTTATGTCCAGCTTATTTTTTTCTCCAGGTTTCCCACGCTCCAATATTTTTCTGTTCTTGATCAAATATTTGCTAATTAATCGATATTCAATGTTGGAATAGTAGAACAAAACAAACATGAAAACTGGAGATAATACGAAGAAGCTTCTCAAGGAAATGTTACATTTATATAAACAGAAACACCCTTACAAAAAAATCTGGGAAAATAATCCTCTGAAATTAGGGCACGATTTTGGCCAAAAAATTTATTTTTTTTGGTGAAATTTTTATAAGGTTTTTATAAAAATCATGAAAATTTGCCATTTTTACCAAATCTCATGAATTTTTCATGAGGTTTTTGTGAAAATCATGAAAATTAACTATTTGTACCGAATCTCGTCAATGTTTCAGGAGATTTTTAAAAAAACCATAAAAAGTTGACATTTTTACCAAATCGCATCAATTTTTCATGGGAAATTCGTAAAAGCCCCTGACCTTAAAAAATCGTAACTAATCTTATTAAAATTTTATTAGATTTGGAGAGATGAATTGACGACATTTCCATGGACTTTAATCAAAAATTCATCAAAATCGACAAGATTTTAGACCTAAATCGTGTGACAATTTTACAACAAGATTTTTGTGTGAGGGAAATCGTACAAAAAATAACCGAAATTTTTCAACCTCACCAAATCTCATTAAATTTTTGAGACGATGAAGCAAGATTTTTTCCAGGGGTAGATTTTTCTCCATGGATAAAAATATTTCTTATCTATCGAATTCCAGGAAGCTCAATTGGACTCATTTCATCATCATTTTCATCTTATTTTTATGGTTGTTATCCCTGGGAAAAACCGCACGTGTTTCCATCTCCTTGTCCTTATCAACCCCCACAGTTCTATATATATACATATACATATATGTATTTATTGCCCCCTCAATTTTGTCCAGAAAAAGAAGAAGAGATTCCTGGACATTTTAAACTATGTAGTAACTATGACAAATGGCCTGTCTACACAATGTACGCACACAAAAAAACACAAGTGTTTGTTTTTTGTTGTGTTTTTCTCCAGAAAAAACAAAGAAATAAATAAAAGCTGGAGAGCGAGAGCGAGAGAGGTTAAATGACCCAGTTCAATTCACACTTCACACCGCAAAAGATTCAGTTCCAGAAAAAAAAATCTTGTTCTGCCCCACCGCTGGGACTTTTGTCCAGTTTGGTCTGGCTCTACTCTCTGGCCCTGGACAAATACGCGAGTTGAAAAATCATTTCCAGGAATCAATCTATCGACAATCTCAAACTCAAACTATATATTGAGCAAACAAAGGGAGGGACAAGACAAATAGACAAATAGACGCTGGACCTTTGTATCTCTCTCTCTCTCTCTGTGTCTGTCTATTCTCCAGGATTCTCCAGGATTCCCATTTTCAATGTTCAAAGTAAATACATAGATGAATGTGAGTGTGTGAAATTGGATTTATCTCGCCCTGTCTTGTCCTCTGACGTCCCAGTTACGGTTTTCAAAGAGCTGAATCCGAATCTGGATCTGGATCTGGATCTTGGTTTGGCTCTGGCTCTGGAAATCCAGCACTGGATAAACTGGAGAAAAAGCTGGAGCGAGCTAAAGAGTGTGTATATGTATAATGTATAGTGTACATAGTTTAATGCATAACGGACCATTTTATCTATGTGAACCATCTCAGCCTCCTTTAAAAAATAGTGATGTTCCAGCACATCTCTATTTTCTCCAGCGGTTCCAGCAGTTCCAGCCATCTATAAATATAAATTCTCCATATAATGTCTCCATTGAGGAAAAAAGAGCTTCTTCTATTTCTTCGTTTCTCTCCTTTTTTCTCCACAAAGTGTATCTACACAGTTTTGTAAGATACAGCATGAAAAATCATGGTCGTCATTTTTGCTCCAGCTTTCTCCAGGAAATGCTCCTGGAAATGGGCAGGGAGGAGGTCGAATTTATATAAAAGATGAGCAGGATGCTCTGTACATGTACTTATATATACTTATACAGTAGAAAGATGGAGGGAAAAAGGATTGAGTTTGGAGCAGATGATGTTATTATATCTATCTAGTAAAGGATGGTGGGTGCTGGACAAAAAAACCTGGAGAAAAAGGGGCGTTTGCTGGATAAGAATGTCTGCGGGAAATATCCCACTGGCAAAATGTTTATCGAGAGATGAAGCAGATTTTCAAAAGGAGGGAACATAACATAACATAATATTGCATTGCATAGCATAACATAACATAACAAAAGACCGCCGTTTTGAATTCTGGACAAAATTCTCCAGGAATTCTCCAGCATGGTACATACATAGCATAATCATAATTTTGAAAAACCAATCATCAAACCATCACCCGTGTTTTGGCACCACCACCAAGAAGATCCAAGATCCAAGCAGCATTTTCCATTTTAGCTTAAAAACCTCAAGTTTGACTCTGGAGAATTCGGATTTTGTCCGGGAATTTTAGCTCCAAACATTCCCTTTTATGACAATGTCCAGGATGTTCTCACTGGAGAAAGGGTGGTGTGGTTTGCCTTGGTTTGGTTTGGTGTAACCTGATGGTGATGGTGCATGACGATGACGATGATGACGATGAGGACGGTCCAACTCAATCCAAATTCGTCGTCAAAATCCTCCTGGAGATTCTCCATGATGCGTTCAGCTCCGGTTTTCTCCAGACATTTTGACGAGAGGAAGACAAAGACGAAAGACGAAAGTCGGCAAGACAATGACAATGAGGATGACGACGATCCCCGCTCATGAACGTTATCATGAAATTACAATTATGGCCAACTCTCCACTTTCTCCAGCTCCAGTTTTTGGCTGGGTGATCTGGAAAGCTGGAATGCTGGAGAACTGGAAAAGTAAAAGTTGAGCAGCATCTCATTTGCATTTGAATTGTCTCAAGCGGCTGGAGCTCCAGAATTGGATGGACCGTGTCCGTGTCCTTTTCCTCCAGTTGATGATGACAACGGCGACGACGACACTAAAAAACGGTGAAACCAGAACCAGGAAGATGTCCTGAGAGAGAGAGAGAGAAAGAGAGAAATAAAGATAATGGTTGACGTTGTAACTGGAACTAAAACTCATACATACTGGAAAGCTGGAACTTTTCTGGAGAATAAAGGAAATCTGTGGCTGGAATTGGCGAGGGAATAACAACCATCTTGATTGACTTGTCATCCCGCTGGAATTTCCCGCAGTTTAACTCGTCATGCCGGATGAGATTTTCTTCTTGAATTCGAATTCTCCAGATGAATTTCAATAAAACTTGGTCGTCCTGGACAAGTAAAAGTTCCTGGAAAATTCGTCAATTGTCAATTGGTTGATAGAGTAAAGTTTATTTTTGATTAACTTGGTATGCAGACCATTAAAATAAACGTAAAAGTTACAATTGCTACTGTCAAGGTTCGACGCCGCTCACATATTAACCCTTCGCTTCATTTTCTTCAACTGTACAGATTCATGGCTGCTTTGAAGCATTTTATTGAGGAGATTTACAAGTAACTTTGCTATTGACATTTTTGTCCAACTTGGACGCCGCTCGGATATTTTTTCCCTGCTCTAAACGCAAATTAGTCTATAGTTCGTGGTCTAAGGATGTGGGAAAAATAAAAACGCACTTGACGATTAAAATTAAGGTAAAAGCTTATATTACCGCTGTCAAGGTTCGACGCCGCTCGTAATCTTGTGCGTCATTTTGTTCGCGTACGTTGTACAGATTATGGTCAGTTTTTAAATTTATTCAAGGGGATTTACAGGTGATTTTGCTATTGAAATTTTGTCCAACTTGGACGCCGCCTAACTATTTTTTTCCTTAGATTGTCGCACATTTTCCAGTAGTATAGATTTTGCTGTGGTGGCATATGTGAGAAAAATAAAAACGAACTTGATGATTATCGTTCTTTGGATTTGGAACAATAAAAAATACATTTCTGTGTATTTTTTATAAATAAAATCAATTTAATTTCCGCATGATATAAAGAAATGCCTAATTTTCTCGTTTTTTCTCTGTTCAAAAAGTTTGGCCTGTATTCCTTTATTTCTTTTTTATTCCTCGCCGTTTTATTCCTTGCAGTTTTCATCCTGTAGATATTACAACGATGATACTTAATTTTATCAATCCTATAACTATACATTATACATACAGTGCATGTACAGCCGACAAAACTTTTATTTAAAGAACAAGAAGAAGAATTGGAAGAAGGGCAGAGGAACAAGTTGGAGGATGAGGATGAGAATCAGAAGCAGAATCTGAAACTGAAGCCGATGCAGGAGTTGAACAGAAAATTTGAAGCCCAAGTTAAATAAGTTTGGGTTGGTGTGTGTGTGTGTGTGTGTGGAAAAAGCGAGACAAATACTTGCCATTAACAAAATTACCCCGAAACTCATCATCCGTCCGCCTCGATTCCCGTTATTGGCAAAGTTTGAAGTGAAATTCCAGGGCGACTCTGACTCTGACTCTGGCTCTACTTTTGGTTCTACTTCTCTGCTACAAGTTGAATTCTCGTCCTAAACTTTCCAGCAAATAGATATCCCAAAACCCGCACACCGTTGCCTTGTTGTTGTCTATCTATCTTTCTATCTATCTATCTGTATATTGTCCACATATCCCCGAAATTGGGGGAGACGGAATGAGAGCGGGAGACTCAACACTGGAGAACGAGACTGGAGACTGGAGACCGTGGCTGAGATTTTCAAATTGAGATAAGAAGATTTCTCCAGCCCTGGAATTCAAAGTATAAATATACAGGGACGATAGAAAACAGTAGAAAGCTCCGTTCACTATCAATATAAATCTGGCTAAACGAAAGTGTCGTGTGTGTGTGTGTGTGTTTGCGTGTGTACGAGTAAGAGTACATGAAGTTTGTATTTATTTATTGGGGAAACTATCAATGCTCCACTGTAAATAAGTATCAGTGAATGTAAGTAAGTATAAATAAATATAAATATAAAGATAAATAGGAAAAGGGCGAGAACTCTCTCTCCATAATATAATATACAGAGATTACCACGATACGTATACTGTATATTGTATAAAATATAAAGATGAGGAGAGAGCCCGTTTTAGACTCAAGTTTCCAACATTTCAGCACTTTCTCCATTTCTCTCTCAAAGTCCAAGTCCAACAACTCCAACTAAAATTTCAGCGTTAGCTCTAACAGCTCCAACTTTACGAGAGAGGACAAAGACAGACATGATTTTACTTTCTACTTAATTCCAATTCTCGTGTCGTCGTCTTCTCCAGTACATATGTATGTATGTATGTATGTGTGTATTAGGGGTGAGCGCGGGACGACTTTCCCAATCCCGTACCGTACCGGTACCGGACGACCATCTGTCCATCCCATCCCGTCCCGGGTCTGGACTTTTTTCCGCCGTCCCATCCCATCCCGGGTCCGGGATTTCACATGTCCATCCCGTCCCGTCCCGGGTCAGAACATATTTTTGTTCAAAAACAAAGGAAATTTTTGCATAAAACCAACCTTTTTCTATTGAATTTTAGGAGTCTTTACTCAGAAGGGAAGGATCAGGGCCAGAATTTTAATCCCACGCCCTACCTACAATATTTCTTATAACTTGTGATAAAAATCAGAATTCCATCCCATCCCATCCCGGATTTTTCGGTCCCGTCCCGGGTCTGGACTTTTTTCCGCCGTCCCATCTCGTCCCGGAACCCGGGATTGGGATGGGATATCCCATCCCGCGCTCGTCCCTAACATACATACATACACACACACTAGACTCCACTTCACATTTACAGCTAATCCATTGGAAAGGGGAGGGGCAGCCTCCCCCCTTTATTTTACTACTTTCCAAGAAGCAGTGAAACTCCTACTCAGACCATGCACGAAGAGAAGGACGAGGAAGAGGTGGAAGGAAAAAAGAGTTGAGAGCCCAGAGTTTGGTGGATGAAAGGCAGCGCAGAGTGCGGAGCAAAAATTATTTGATTCATGGTGTTCTAGTGCTGCTCTACCTAACCATGATCCTCTTCATTTACTTTTACTAAATCATCCTTTTATCAACCTATGAAAACTTGGAATAGTCCTATAGTTGCAATATATACCACGCAAGTTGTTCGCTCAGTCCTTAGTTTTCAACATGCCTGAGATAGATAGATATGTATTATGTATGTAGATGCTTGACTTTTAAAAAATGGAGCTCGGAATTCATTTACATATTATGTCACTTAATTGGAGATGGGCGGATGTCAAGGAGTGACTCTTTTTCACTTCCCCACTTCAGACCATCCTCACGTTTGACAGTGTGTGTAGATGAAAAAAAAGAGCGCTAGTAAATCCTTTGACATGTAACTGACATAACCGGTCACCATTCACAAGATGAACATCAACGTCAACGCCAATCGGGGGATCATATAAATACTATGGAGCGGAATCTAAATCGAAATTCGGGCTCAATTGTCCCCGAGGAGCCAATCCAAGAGGAATGCCGACTGGGAGTAAACGATTGAGAGATGTGGTGTGTAAAAGAGGAGAATAGGATAGATCTCAAAGCGCAAAGATAATTCTTGGAGCTGGGATCGGATGATTTATTGGCTCAAGTCCCTTCTCTCTCTCCCCATCCTACTGACCCACACAGCTCGTATACTCTAACATTATGGACATACATGATAGAGAAGAAATGATAATCGCATGTATGTAGTATGCATGTCATACAGTACACCGACAAAGGTTGAGATAGCGTAGTTTTTATAAACCCGGGTTTTCTCACATTTCAAGCATTTTGTTGGCCCTGGAATATGTGGCAATCATCAACATCATTCGGATGTTTACCATGTAGATTTTTTAACATTTAAAAAAAACATTCGGGGGAAGAGAAATTGCTGTACATAAAGTATTTTACTTTTTTTAAACATATCATATATAATAATGGATTAAAATAAGATAAAACTGGATGAGACTCTCCTATATATAGGACAAGTAAATTTTAGTTTTGGTGAATTTAAGTTTATATGATACACGTGGGTTCTTTGGGGGGGGGGAGACCGGAGGCTTGTTCATGTTATTTGATGGCGGATGCCGAGTTTTTGTTGGTGGGTTTTTATGGCATGGGGATTGGATGGGGCTGAGGGGTGAGATAATTCCGTGAGCTGAGAACTTAAATATCTCCGCAGGCTGTTCTCCTCTTCCGCCTCCCACTCCATAACCTACCTCCCCCCCCCCTCACACACACAAACTTTAAGAGTCTTTATTTTTTTCCCTGCTCCTGATGGTACATTGTACACACATTATACAGACATTATAATACATTATAGTGCACTTTGTCAATGTCAATGTTGTGTGTTGTGCTGTGTCCTAAATACTTTAATTTTGCACCAGACCTCTGAATATTTATCAGGGCAAAACCAGGAGGAGTTGAAACACAACGACAACCAAAACTGCTCTCTCTCTCTCTCTCTCCTGACTGTATGTGTGCGACAATTCATTGGAAATGTACACGTATAGGCAGACTTATCTCTTCCTTTCTCTCCATTGACATCAGGGATTTCTCTCATGCTGATAAATCTATTGATTTATCCCCCCCCCGCTCCCTCCCTCTATTTCCTCTGGATTCCTTTCTCTCTCTTCCCCCTCCTGTATGTAGTCTTCACAGCACAAGAAGAAGGCGGACATCAAGAAGAAGAAGAAGAAGACGAAGGAATGGATGAAAAGACAAGACACCAAAAACTCCCGACTTTCTCGCTTTTTCCCTTTTTTTCTCCAAATATCCCTGGGATGGAGGCATTTGGTGTATGTATAAAGTATATGTATGTTTGGGTGATTTGTGTCGAGTCAGCGGAGCGAAGGATGAGCGTCGACATGGACGGGGTGAATTCAAGTAACATGTATTGGTATTCTTGCATCTACTTGAAGACGCCACCCCCCCCCCCGTCCC
>JAQIVE010006781.1:0-11157 GCA_034698285.1 Sminthurinus bimaculatus | reverse complement strand
TGAAATTCGAAAATCAGTATATATACTGAACTGATTTTCTAAAATTTTTAGTCAGTATCGAGGCTTCCAAATCAGTACGGTACTGAAAAAATCAGTACATCTGGCAGGTATATGCATGATATACGTAATACAAGTTAGTGCTTTTAAAATTCTATTCTTTATGTACGTTTTTTAGTCAAAGCTCGTTTTTTGTTATTTGCTGGACAGTCAGGTTTAGGATACCAACTCGCTCACACAACAACGTCATTTTAAAAAGTAAACGAATATACATACTCCTGCAAATTTATTGCATCAACGGAATCATATACACACTTTGTGCCTGTTGTATACATATTGTAGATATTCAAAACATGCCCACAGAATTGTAGTATTTTAATCGATCTAGTTAATTATCAAGTTACAAATTTGAAACCTACTGTTTGAAACTATAACTCTTTTTTTAGTGATTATTGAAATTATTCTATCATTTTTGTACAGAAAAACCAACGCCGCACAATGTAGCATTGAAAAAACGTTACTTAAATGTATTAAGGTCTTGTGGCAAAGAACTTCAAGTGAATTGAAAGAAGGCTATACGTTTTTTCTACTTGGGCCACGCCATAATAAAGCAGGTACCCGAATTTCCTGTCTTTTCGTATTATTTCCCCGAAAATGTGTGTACATATATAAAGTACAGCTTATGCAGTACCTACTTGTGTTATGGTTCTGTGATTAAACATGGTGTGACTCTCAAAATTAGCGTGAGCAAGTATAGTGTGTGTACAAGAGTTAATGCACACCTTATTATATATATTACATACTTGTACTGTTCATGTTCATGTTATTGTGAAAATTGAGAAAAGCCAAGGAGAAACGAACAAAGGGAGAGCTTTCTCACGTCTCGACGGACGACGGATTTCAACCTCATGAAGAATCGTCATGGAGACGGAAGCAAACATTTTTTGAACCCGCTCTTGTCTTGGTCCCTTTTCTTCCAAGTAGTCAAAAAGTGTGTGTAAAAAAGGTTGTATGCTGTATTATAAATATAATAGTGACTGAACTGAATTGGATTGGATTGTTATACTGAATTGCTACTATTTATATACATTATACATAGTTAGTCACTCGCACAGACACACATGTAGCTAAACACACACACAAGCAACCGCAATAGCCAAAGACCCCAAATGCAAATATATTGTACAACTACCTACTTACTACTTACACCTGTACATAAAAGAGTCCACAAAGTATAATATACATACATACCTACGAAAACTACAAAAAGTGTACGTGGTCTAATGTCTACAGTCGCCATCAGTCTACAGTCTACACACTAATACTACAATATTATTATAGATACACATAAAGAAACGAGGGGGGAAAGAAAAGTTAAAGTTTTGTTCTCATTCGGTGAATGACCCGGCTATATACCGTCTAACTCTCGTCAACCCTGTTAGACAGTGAGTAAGAGTAAAAGAGAGAAAATTGCTCGAGTGGAGCGAAAGAAAGAGAAGGTTGGACGGAGACAGAAACGGTCGGACGATTGGACAACTTACCCATACACAGAAATTTATTTATGTTTCTTTCGATAAATAAAAATTACTTCTTCCGTCTTGCAACTCCCTCATATAATATACATATAAACCATCATTGAAATTATTGTTTACTTTCAATAGTCAATAGTTACTTTGTAAAAGGAAAGGGAAAGGGGGAACATGTAAGAAATGTGATTTTTCAGTTCTACTGAATACTTCCGCCTCATCGTTTCCTACCTACTTTTACGATCTGAGATAGAAATAAAAAGCAAAACAGGATTTGTGCTTCTATTTTTGAAATTAAACTATACATATAGTTTACACTAAAATGATGGATTGTGAATATTTTTTTACTAAATGACTATTTTTTTGATCGCCAAGCTCGGAAAAACGGACAAAAGTTGAAGGGAACGGAGATAAAGTGTCGCCAGTGAAAGTGAAATCGAGTGGGACAAATCCAATCAAATGAATATTATTACTCACAGAATTTTATTACACCGTAGATTGATCGTGACGAGACAGTGCCACAAGTAGCGTCACCCGCTACTGTGTAAATCACTGTCATAACAATGATGACAAATACTATTGTACAAAATATACTTAGAGGAGGAGGAGGAGGAGCAGGGGGTGGAGGAATGAGTGAACTTCTTCTTATCTATTTTCTGGCTCTCTCATCTTGGGTTAGCTTCTCCTCATCTTCTCCAGCACAAAGTCAACCTTTAGTTTATCTCTCGTCTGCCACGGATTCCAAGGTTAGTATTAAGTATTTTCACGACTAGATGGGCAATAACAAGTATGACTGATTTTCGAAAATTAAATGACTTGTATAATATGAATTTATGGGTGGTATCACCAGGGAGACCAGACATATGAGTAAGTATGTGGTGATAATGATCCCTTTAAACGTTAAAGCTAAACTGTAATCATGGTGATAGTATTTACTGGGTGTTTTGCGAGACTTTTTCCACGTTAAAACTAGCAGGGATCTGATGAATGATTAGTTCTTGTTTCATAAAACAAATTCATGCTTAACCCTAATGATCTCTATTCTCTTTCGGTAATTTGAGCTTGTTTGTGTGTGTATTTTATGTTTTCTAGTCTTTACAAAGGAACGAAGGTCGTCGAAGTGAGCGTCAAGTTTTCCCAGGTATAGTTTGTTTCGTTTGTACAGTAACTGCTAGACATAGTGATAGTTGATTGTGAATGTGTATATGAGTGTGAGTGAAAGTATAGCTTATAGTTTAAATGAAAGTACTTGTTAAATTAGATACGTACTTGTAACTTATAGTATTAGTAATTAGTAAGTATAATAACGATACTTAGCCTTTCAATTTACAAAATTTTAAAGTATGGCGAGGAAAACTCTTTGTATAGCTATTATGTATTATTTAGTTGTTTAAGAAAATACAGCTCAAAAACGAATAGCCCTTTTCGATCGAAACTGACAAATACTGGACTTTTCCTTTTTGAGTTTTGAATAAGTTAAAAATGTATAGAGTATGAACTTTTAGAAAATGAATTGGTACAAGCTAGAGTAAGTTCTAAGTTGTGTATGTATATATGTGTGCAATTTATTGGTAGTACCTTGAAAAATACCAATTCAATACAAATGGAATATAGAGCTCAATTAAGAATTTTCCTATCACTGTAAAAAAATTTGTTACCATTAATTCATGACTTTGGTTCCATTTGTAATGAATTCGCGACAAGGAAAATAACGTTCGTCCGTTTGTTGTGTGCGTGCATTTTTAATATTTTGTTTAGTTTTTTAGCATTACAATAAATATATAATTACCTATACGTACGATACAAACTTAAAGTAACAAATATATTAGAGAGGTTCTGAAAGCTCAAAACTTCCTTCAGAATTTTGAGATTGCAGAAAATAATATCATTGGATGTAAGTACATACATTAAGATGTCATTTTTCTCGAATCCCAAAATTCAGAAGCAAAGTTTCAGTTTTGCAAAACCTCTCTATTGTATGAGAAACATAACTATAGTTACTATGAACAACAATGAGTTTATTATGGAATGACAAAACAAAAAAAACAGGAGGTCCAGAAACGCCTCCTCTGTAGCTTATCGTAAGTTTATACACAATGAAGATGATTACATGCTCAAAGCAGTAAATGTCCCATGTCAATGACATTTAAGTAAAAAACCGACTCTGTTTTCTGCAGAACACGGATTTTTAATTGTAAAAGTCGAGCTATCTTTTTACTACACTCAAGTTTATTCTATTCCCGTTTAATTTGATGCATAATATGTATTAGAACTCCACATAATATGTCTATGGCAACGAATAAAAGATTTGAGATACAGTGAAACCCCTATTTAGTCACAACTCTAATTAGGCCCGGCAAAACTTCTTTCGTTGCTTGTGATTTACACGCATTTTATTCAGTCCTTTTGTTACCATTTTTAGACTTGATATGTATGCTTGCTAGAAAAACGGAGGTTCTACTGTACGTAGAAATTTATCATTAGTCGATCTCTGATTCCCCAAGGTTTTTTTTTCGTATTCTCTAAAACAAACGTACAGGGAACAAAAAAGTATCGAAAGAGAAGAGTCGTAGAGATTCTGTTTCAGCTCGACAAAGTCAATGTTACGTGTTTATAGAAAACAAGATGAGATTACGTGCGTTACTAATCCATAAAACAAAACAATAGAAAAGACTCACAAAAGATCGAAACTTGCAAAAATACAGAATGGAAATGTAAGTATTTGCAAGTGTTAATAGACTATGTGAATGAACCTTGCATATACCAGAAGTTTTAGCAAAAGTGCCTATTTACAATTTTCAGCTGATTCAAAGTTCATAGAATTACTGATGTTATTGATTTAGTCTCAACTACATATTGTATTAGGTATTGTTGAATTTTGGCAGTAGAACCTTAAAATTTTAAGACAAAATCCCTGAAACATCATCTTCATTGTGTATATCAATACGTGAATATTATTTACATTGTACAGACAAGTAAAGGAATGCTACTAAACCTATATTTTATAGAGCGAAATCAAATCACACTGCGGTAGGTTTTCTTTTTTTATCCCTTGTACAAATCTGTCTCTCTGTACTTCTTTCTTTCTTCGTGTTGTCTTTGCTTTGCTTGTTGTGTTACCAACTTATATGTACTTCTATTTGGTCTCTTCTCCCTTTCTGTTATTTGTATACTGCATGATGTGTATCTGCTTATCGTATTTCGTAATTTAAGTATCTTATTTTTTGTAACAACGTACCTACTTAGAGATTTGAAATCTCAATAGTCGTAGAAAAAATCGTATTCCTTTCTCTAAATTCGTCTATCTGTGAAAATATCAAAAACTATAGCTTTTATAGTGGTATAGAAGGATTACGCTGTAGAATATGAGTTTTCAAAAAATGTACAGTAATAATTTCAAAAAATATTCAGGAAAATTATATCTTATACGAGGGAAAAAGTATGAGCCTGATTTATTGATCAGAAAAATGGCAATGTGTAGAAGTGTAGTTGAAATACATTTAAAATGAGGATTGAGTGGCCAAAAATAGTTGCAAGTTTACGGCCATCCTTCGTTGTCTCTCTCACTATTTCAAAACTGAAACAAAAACCATAGGATACACATAAATAAGGATTTTATGCATATGGATGTAGGGACAGTGATCATACCTATATCTATTTTTGTATGGACACATAAATTATTATCTAACAATGCGAAACAAACAAATCCACAGGATTTCCCTGCAACATATAACATGTTGTGGAAAATGTGGTTTTTTAGCACGCTGAGGTTTCTGCCTAAAGTAGATTTTATATTGTGCCTGCATCACTATGACTATTATTTATTATTACATATTATTACTATGTACACTGCTTACATAAGCAAGAGGGAAAGGGAAGAAAAGCCTTCATGCTGGTTAGATATGCTTGTGCTTCCACACAATAATCCACAATTCGCATCATCGACATTGGACAAGGATCATCTCATTCGTTCGTTTTATCATCCTCATCAATAATAGTCAAGTCGCTCATACGCAAATATACAATAAATAAGGAGAGAAGCACTATATAAATATAGAGCCAGCTTGCTGTTATCCTATAAATCACCATTCAATGACGCTCGAAAAATTGCAAGTTTTCGATTTGACCAACAAAACATATCGTATTTATCATTTATGCCGCATTTTACTGTACAGTAATATGCTAAAGATTGTGTATTTGCAGTACAACATACATAAAAAGGGGACTTGAAATATCCAAAATTGTGCTACAGATTTACATGTTGTCGAAACAGAGTACATATTTTACCTAACGTTATTCGTGATGACGACGACGTATTTAAATTGTATTTAAATCTAGCTTTTGAATGTCATATGCGATGCCGTAACTGATCACATTTTGCCTCTAAAGCTAAACATGATAAGCAGGCGTGCAAAATACATACATAAATGATTATATCACATTTTAGTTATATTGTACAAATAATAGGAAGGAAATAAATATTCAGGGATTTATAACTCGTAACATTACATGACACATTCCCTCTACATCTCTTTTTTTAGACCGCGATGCACTCGAGATGACAATTTTCCACGGCGAAAAATAAATTCAAGCAATTGAAAATTGTTCAAAACGGGATTCGGTCAAGTATACACGAAATAAGCAGAATTGGCGTTTATTTATGCCAATATTAAAATCTATAAAAAAATAGCATTGTTACATGACATAAATTATATATATTTTGTATGCAGAAGTATACTTCATGCCAAAAAACTCGAAAAACGAATAGCGACGCGCAAACTTTGTTCAAAAATAATTTAAATGGCGTCAAATATGCACACAGATGCAATTTTCCCATAAAGAATTTTACAAACAGTTTAAATACCTACTGATACTCGTGTTTTAAAAATGCACATCCTCTGCAACTTCCGCGTTTATGTGGCGTCAACCAAAGCTATTTTGTGATGCTAAACAAAGAGATTGGATGTATTAAATCGAAAAATGTGTGTGCGAGAAAGCACAAAAGTACCACTGGGCTATTAAGCCATTAATTATTATCATACATTATAATAACAGAATTCAAACCCACAACCATCATTGATGATTGAAGGTGTCCGCCGAACCAAATTCCCTGTTAATGAGAAGGTGTTGCATAAATTTGATATAAAATTAATTGATGTATCGATGGATTAGGTGCATATACACCTAATCCATCAATAGGAAGTTGAGTAGCTATCACTGTGTGTAGACCCTTTGTCAACAAAGACCATAGTATCCAGGTAATTGCACCTACCTAATTATAACATCCATGCATTCGTAGCATGGACTAGATCACTTGATTATAGAGAACTTTCATTTTCCTTTGGCTCGATGGAGGAAGAAAGGGAAAAGGTTTATCGGGGTTTTTCTTTTTAAAATGTAGGAAATGCGGTTTAATTTTGTTAGCTACATAAATATGTAATGCAGTACGCGGCACTTGTTTACTACTCGTAAAATTTGGAAATTATGCCTTGAATATAAAATATGTAATTATATGAATTGCTTCAGCATGTAAACGTATTGTCAGTATACCTACGGTAAGCTCGTAAGGATTTGTTCTGGTTTTTTATTGTTTGTACATTGTGTCGTGTACTGTACTTTTGTCTTATCTTGTCTTGTCTTGTGTTTTGTCCTGTCTTGTTTTGTGTTGTCGTTTGTCATTTTGTTGCGTATGTTGATTTTTGATGTGATTTTTTGTGTACCTGTTTTGTTTGTGCTTGTTCTTGTTTGTCTGGACGAAGGTTTATTACGTTTGTGTACATACTATCTAAATGTGGTACTTTTCCTGTTGACCATACATATTTATATGTGTCTTGAGGGAGGTCTACAATCTATCTATATTATATAGAAATTTAGGAACTATTAGTATTAGGCCTATAGTCTATTAGGCATAGTGTGTTCGCTCTTGGGCTTCGCCCTATAGCATGTATAGGCAAAGAGGAGTGCGAATTGTTGGACATTGTTCCTGTCAGGAGTCGTTGTGAGCTGGATAAAATCATACGGGCGCCTTTCAGGAGCTGATTCATGTACATTTGGATCTGCGGAGCAACTTTGTGGCTGGACGAAAAGTAACATCACCTCGCTTCAATGGGAACACTCCACTGGAGCAAATTACAATTGGATCGGCGGTCCGAACACTGATGCGGGTGAAGGAGGGGAAGGCAGCGAAGGTAAAAGCAACTAATTGATTCAACTTTTAATGCTATATAACTAATACCTAATATTATAGAGAAAACGTTGAAGAATGTTCAATGTTCAATCAGTAGGTTACTTTTTGGCAAAAATCATAATGTGCATTTGTATAATATGTAGGTGGGTACGTCGTTTTTGAGACGTCACAAATTCCAAATATTTCGGGGAGATCTTCCCAGTCGGCAGTTTTGGAGGGTCCCATCCATAACCCAACCACGTCACTTGGTGCCTGTTTCACGTTCAAGTAAGCAGAGAATCAATGCTGAAAAACTACATTATATTATTAAGCCTCGTGGTTCTCTTTTGTGTTTATTAAATATTCTCAAGTTATTGATTCATATATGTACATGTTGTTTTTTTGGACATTGCAGTTATGCAGTGGCGGGACTAAGTCCGGAAAAGCTCCGAGTTCTCCTCCACCCCATGCCTTTTGCCACAATTTCCTTCGATGGTCTCGCCTCGCAAAGGGATACGGACCACGGAGCTGATGTTGTTCTGTGGGAAACTCGAGACTCGACCGGCGGAGCGTGGAGAACTGCCGAGGTCGTCTATACCTGTCGTCATCCTCATCAAGTGAGCCTTACTCTTTCCTCATAGCCCTAAAGTATAACATAATATACACTATACACTATACACTCACCACACAACAATACGTATAAATATTTGTATAAACATAAGTATCCTTGCCTTTTGATTCTGACACACTTCCCTTAATCAGAAATGAGCGTGACACTTGATCTTTTCCTTCGGTCCACATTCTGCTGTATTATATACATAAACATAATTCGTAAAGGGAAAGAAAGTCGTAGTTTTCCCCGTTGGTTTCCTCATCCCATTTTCTATGCTGCAACATAATACCATGAAAGCTGCATAATACGTAACACCTACCTTTTTTGAGGTGAAATTCAGACCCCGTGGTGTACTGCGGAAAACTTTATTTTATTTCCTACACAATTTATTTTCAAAATCCCTGTAATTACCATGATTATTTCAAGCGATATATTACAGAACATGGACGCGTGCATAATTTATGTATAGTATACATTGCATACCCATGAATTTGATGGATTTGTGTGAAGATTTAATGCAAAAAGGGCTGTATTTATTTTTAATTGCCTCATATTTATATTCATCTATACTGTTTATTAGGAAATGTACCCAAGTTTTTAAAACTCTAAAGTGCAGTTTCTTTGATATGAAAAAACGAAATGTAGAGCAAAGAGTATTATGTAACAAAGTAAGAACCGCGTCTATTCCTGTATACCGAGTAGTTTTTCAGTTTGTATAATGAATTTTGAAAAAATATTCCTAACAAATATTCAAACTGATGCTTTAAATAATAAAAGCAGACTATTGGGGAAAGCTTGTAGATTTTTTTGGATTCAATTTCATTGATTCAGATTTGAAGGATTTTTATCGAAGGTCGGCAATCCTTCAATTTGCGGAATTAATGTACATATACAAAGTAATTGACAATGTAACAAAAATATATACCTAGTAGTCAACAGCCATTGTGTGCAATGTTTGCATAGTATGCATAATCAATAAAAAAAGAGGAAAGGCAAAGGAGTAGTGATTTTGTACATGTGCCTAAATTAACAACTGGATAAACTATACACATCGTACATAATAAATAAGTAAATACTACACTGCACTACATAGAGAAATGAAATAAATGGCCTCTGCAGCATGCATGCCATGCAAATCCATGCACTGGAATTTAAACCTGCTGCTGGGAAGAAAGCAAACGTGAAAGGCGACACAACGAAAGAGGCTTAAGAAATTGTCGGGTGCGTGTGGAAAAAATTTCTCCTTGGCAGTCGCCAACAAATTTGTGCATTTTCTTTCCAATTCTAGTTCTATACATACCCCAATTACTCTAACTGCTCTAGCTGTGTGCATACACCTGTGTATAAACGTATGTATCACGATTACGAGGAAAAGAAACAAAACACGGAAAAATATTATGTAGCTGTAGTTACAAGTGAAAAGTGGTTGATGAAACGATGCTTGTGGATGTTGAAGCTGCGCCACTTTTTGTAAAAGCTGCTTTTTATTATGTATGCAAGCAGTATGCAGAACCTGAGGGAGTTTTCATGCAAAATGTAGGTTTGACTCAAGCGTCCACTTAAATACAAAAATACAAGCCAATATACAGTGCAAAAATAGTACCTTATACCTACATCCTATACATACTTTGTACAATATAAATACCCGTTCACAATCAGATTTTTTTTTGATATTTACCAAGGTAGTTTTTTAGCACACGTCAATAATATCTCAGCAGCAGGAATAACTGGAAAGGAGCAGAAAAAAGGGATACAAATACAAACGATCTATTTTGCTCTCCATTTTTTCCCTTGTTGAGTGGCTGACTCACAATTTGGTTTGGAGCAGTCACAAACAAGCCTCCTTTTGAATTATTGTATTATTGGTTATGAGTATGTGGATGTGGACGTGGATATGAATATGACATGAAAATGACCTATATCGCTTCCCGGTTTTATGACTATGACTCACATTGTACAACATATCGGTAAATGACGGCGGTTTTCTGCACGCAGAATGTAGCCCAAGTACAAAGGCACATGAATAAATATAAAAAAAATAAAAAGTGTGGCCGAGTAGGTAAATGTACAAAGCGACCCATTTTCTCCATCATACTGTATGCAATGCATACATATATACATTATATACAATATGGATTGTAGAACGTACGACGTCCATCCAAATGTCAGTTTCTACCCAAATCATTTCCAAGATCTTTGTGTGTGCAGCATGTATGTATGCTGAAATGAAATATGATATGAAATCGAGTTTCACACAAGTCAATAAAAATGCAATTTGAAATTCGAAGGACGTCTAACAGTAAATCGAGTAAAAATGGAACATATTGACATACCTACCTAAATATTATATACGCACACATAAAATCCCTCTACAATAAAGTCAATAATTTTCCAATGAGGATTTATGCTTAAGAAATATGTTGAATACAAAATTTAGATCTATTTGGAGGGGATCCCCCACGATGCAAGTCAGCTGGCCAGACGATACCGGGGTTTTATCGCTGTTGACAACGTTAACCTGAAAAGTACCGATGGTTGCACCGGACACTGTAATTTTGATGGTGGAATTTGCGACTGGACAAATGAACAGGCAGACGATTTCGACCGGACCCTCGTAAGTTAATTAAAAAAGTATCGATTAGCTCTACTTTATAAGTTTATAACTATGCACACGTACATATGAATTGTTTCGATTTTCTTCGAGATGCTTTTTATGAGAATTTACTATTCACTTCGATCCTGTATTTTTTTATTAGGGCCGAGGAAGTCAAAACCCATCAACGGGGCCCATTATGGATCGCGCCAGGTATTTGCGTAAATTATGTACATGCCATATTCCACAAATGTACATGATG
>JAQIVE010006780.1:0-11158 GCA_034698285.1 Sminthurinus bimaculatus | reverse complement strand
GTAGACTTGATACAACTGTTTTGTGCCCCGGACTCCGGATCGAGGCCCAGAGACTTTGAATATTCTTGACGCAGAATAAATTTGCGAATTTTTCCGGATGCGGTTTTGGGTAACTCGGCCGCACATTTCATCAAATGAATGTATTGCGGGATTTTGAAGCGTGAGATCTGCACAATAAAATGGACCACAAAAATCGCCAATCAACTAACTAAAAGTTGCTTGATTTGATGGACAAAAACATGAGGACTTACTCGACCCTTGCAAAATTCCTGGAGCTCCTGGACAGTCACTCGGACTCCGGGTTTGAGGAGGATCCAGGCAGCGACGGCTTCTCCAAGTCGATTGTCCGGCACCCCAAAAACGTGCACCTCGACAACCTGAGGGTGAGTGTGGATAAAGTCCTCAATCTCCTTGGGGAAAATGTTCTCACCCCCGCGGATCAACATGTCCTTGAATCGCCCCGCCATTTTCACGTAGCCCCGCTCGTTCAAGATACACGCGTCCCTATACATACATATGCAAACACGTACGTATGAAAAAACATTTTCTTTTCTTCCCGCAAATTAGAAAATTGTGGGAATTTTGTATGAATTTTACCCGGTGTGAAACCAACGAGCCGGGTCGATAACTTTTCGAGTCGCCTCCGGCTCCTCCCAGTAGCCGAGCATGACGCTAAAGTTCCGGATACACAATTCACCCGGCTGTCCAACGTCCACGGTTCGGCCTTGGTGGTCCACGACTTTGACCTCACAGTGCTCGATGGGGTAGCCCAGGGTGGTGCTGATGACCTCGTCACTGTCCTCGAGGAGACTTCTGATCACCGTAAAAGTCTCCGTGATTCCATACACGTTCTATGTATAATAAAGCATTGAAGATTCTCCTAATTATGGTGGCACACATTTAATGTTAATTAAAGAAGGCAATTAATTTTTACACGCGTACAACGACTTTGTCCACGGTGAATTGTTCCTTCATTTTCTGGACCAGGGTTTTGGGAAGCGGAGCCCCTCCTGTGAAGGCCAGTCGGAGGGAGTTCACGTTGTGAGTGGAAAAATCCGGGTGATTGAGCATGTCAATGTGCATCGTGGGAGTGCCACAAATCACGGTTAGTCTGCTCATAAAATAAAGGAAAATTAATTAATTAAGAATCTAGGAATTAAAAAAATGTGCATAAAAATAGACTAACTCTTGTTCTGCGACTGCTTTGATAGATGCGGAGGGACTGAACTTGGGGGAGGGAAAAACTACCCGGCTTCCAAATAAAAGGGGGATGAAAATTCCAACGTACAGGCCAAATCCGTGAAAGAGCGGCAAAGTCTCGCAGATTTTGTCCTGTCAACGCAAAAAAAAAAGATTTGTACTTCGAGCTACGGGGAAAAATGGTAGAAGTTGAATATGATTGTTAAGATCGACACCTGAGGGCTAAATCCCAGGGGTTCGTTAAACACGAAAGTGATGTTGATGAGGGAGTGATGAGAAGTCATAACGCCCTTGGGTTCGCCGGTCGAGCCCTAAAATTGAGAAGATTAGTCAACTATTGTATTTTTCAAAATTTTGATTTCCAATATTATTTGCTTAAAATTTAAAAAATGAAACCCCGTACGGATGTGAAAAGAATGGTGGCGACGTCGTCACAATGGACGGTGGAAGAAACGACTTTTAGCCGATGTAGCGAGTCGATGGTTGACCCCATCGCCACCACTTTGCTGTAGGTCAACACTTGACCCACCAGTTTGTCTCCCTTCTCATTCTCCTCTTCGTGGTCCAGTTTAATTACCCACCGGGGGATCGGAGCAGACTGCTCATTTTTGTCTTTCTTAAGGATGTGAGGAAAGGCCTGGGTCAACTTGAGAAAATAGTTGTCGTTGCGAAATTTCCCGGCGAAAACCAAGCATTTGAGCCCTAATTTTTTTGACTGGGCTTCAAGTTCCGGAGGCTCCAGGTCCGGACTTAGGCAGACCTGTAAAATTCAATTTTTGTGCTAGCTATAAAATTTTAATTAATTAGACAAACTTACAAAGAGAGATATTGAGAAAAAATAAAGGGACGTACAGAGATAAGGCCGGCCTTGGCCGCGGCCAAAAAGGTCACGACCCATCGACTACTGTTGGGTGACCAAATTCCCAGTCGATCCCCGGGCTGGAGGCCCAAGGACAAGAGACCACCCGCCAAACAATCACTCTGCAGTGAAATAGAAAAGTACGATATTTATTTATTGAATTTAAAGACATTTTAATTTTAAAGTTTGATTTTACCTCCGACTGAAGTTGTCCAAAGGTGAGCAGAGTCCCGGAAGTGAGGTCATGGAAACAAGGAGAGTTTTCCCACAAGGTCGCGGCTTCCTCCACTAGTCCACCGATAGTCAGGGCTCTCAAGGGCGTTTTTCCTGGGTTGTGGAGGTAACTCGGAGAAGACCAATGTCCGTTCATTGTTTTTCCTTGGCTCATTTTCTGCGAAAAATACGCCCAACAGTTTGTTCGTGCTGATGATGAAGATGATGCAAATAAGCAACTAAATGTAAGTATAAGTACAAGTATTGATATTGTACTTATGTCTAATTAAAACTAGGTGAAATTCCACTTTAAATATTTACACCCAGTACTCCAGTTTCTCCAGTGATCGAGAGTAAAAAGGTTGTGTTCATAAAAATATTTATCTTTTTTTAATCTTATGGGCTTTTCCCACACCTTTGTACATGCAAATTATTTTGTTGTACAAGCAGAGCTTTCAATTGATATTTATAAAAGATGAGTTGAAATGTGTAAAATTATTCAGTCCTACAATGCTCATTATTTCAAATCTAATCAGCTCGTGTTTTTTACTCCACATCTCCGCAACCTGTTTCAAAGTCAACAATTGTAAAAAACAATAACAAAAGCCGCTCAATTAGAGCAAGAATACCTATTAAAAAACGCGCTTATGTAAGAGCTGGAGAATTTTCAAACTGGTCATTCTCCGTATCAGAAAAATTATACCGTGGATTATTATTATTTAAATTTGTATCAATTTGTACGTTTATGCAAAACCTGATAAATAATCATGAGAAAATTTGTCTTTGTCTCAGAAAGACGACTTTTTTGGAGCGATTCCACTGAAATGCTTTGTACTAGATTACCATGTATGAATTTCGTGTTTTTATCCGTGTATTACATCTCTCTCAACTCTAAACTTGTTTTTTATTCATTATTGCTCTAGTTTGTCCAGGGACTCGCGGACAACAAAAAAAGTTGCCCGGTGAGAAAAATAAACTGCATTTTAGATTTTAGCCTGGATTTTATTTACTTTTCGACACTAATTGGGAATTCATCCGGTTTGCAGCAAACCGGACTTGCTCCTGTTTTTCTGCTGCATCAATTGTCGTACCATTGCATTGCATTGTTGTACAGAGTCATGAAATGAGAAAAAAATTACTGTAAATACATAATGACCAGGTTAATTAAAAATCTTAACAATTTATGATAAACTTTATTAAGTTTCCTTTATTCACCAATTAATCGAAATGCTATTAACATTTTACATATTTTTTGTCATTTCATTAATTGACTGCCGCATTGTTGCCCCGGGTGGAAAAGACGAGTTTGAAAGGGGGTGGGGCCAGCGTCGTGGTGACGATCGGCTCCATACTTGGCCTTGGTTCATTGTCATCAAAACAAAAGTCGAGTTTCTGTAGAATGGAGGTCAAATAAAGGAAAATGATGATCCCAGCAATCGGTTTTCCCGGACAAGATCGATTTCCCACGCCAAAGGGGACAAAATACTTGGGCTTGGAGAGAACTTCTTTTCCTTGCAAATGGTCCCACTTGAGGAATCGGCCAGGGTTGAAATCCTCGACGGAGGATTCGTCCGGTCCCCAGAGGGTCTGGTCATGGAGGGTGCTATAATACCAGGGGACGACCATGGTCCCCTTCTTGATAAAATAGCCCTGCATCTCCGTGTCGTGGGTGGCTACCCGGGGGAATCCGAGGACGGCCTGAGAGTGTTTCCGCAGAGTTTCGGAAATTACCGCCTCCATGTATGGCATTCTATGTATAACCATTTAAAATTTTTTAATGCACACAGTTTTTTCAAAAATTCCCATTGTTTTACCATTTTTCTTATTACTTAATTCTGTCGGCCAAACTGGGAGTCCGACTCGGCCCAACGACCTCGTCAATTTCCGCCTGAGCTCGCCGCTTGACCTCGGGGAAGTGGGCGAGATAAAGGAGGGCGTAGAGAACCGTCAGCTTAGTGGAGTCCGTCGAGGCCAAGAACAGGTCCGAGAGGGTCATGGTCAGATTTTTCACTGTTTTTTGTCCAAAAATGTGCATTTGAAGGGCGTCACGGAATATGTACGCCTCAGAATTTTTTTAACATGGCGTTGCCATGGTATTAGTACTAAAGGCGTACATTTTCCGTGACGCCCTTCATTTATAAAATTTTAAGGGTTTTTTAAAAATGAGCCAAAAAAGGCGAATTTCGATTAAATTTTATGTACCTCCTTCGTCTCCATGGAAACTGGAGGGCTCCTCACCGTCACCTCCCATTTCTTCCATGTGAGCTAAATATGAGTCGATAAAGTCTTTGACCGGGATTGTTTCACCCTCCTGTAGATTGACCTTGGCCTTGACCTGGGCCCTTTTGACCTGGTGCTCCTTAATTTGTTGTTCAATATTGGCGTGGGCGGTGTTGAGGGCCCTTTGCAGGGACTCGTAGCCACTGACCCGGGGAAACATTTTGGCCAGAGTTGGGAAGCCCAGGCAGAGAGACTGGGTTCTCTCCAAAACCAAGTGACTCAAGCTCAACTGCTCCAGGGTTTTTAGACTGGGGTCATCCAAAGACAGGTCAACTCCAATCAGGATCCTCATCATGGTCTTTCGGGTGGCCAGGCTCACAATTTCGTCGGGGTCGATCGCCGTTTTTGTGGCCGCACTTTTTCTTTAAAATTATAGAGTAGATTTACATAAAAATTCGGGAGAAACTGATGGACTTTTTATCCAGGTATTTAATTTAAATTTAATTTAATTGAGTATTACTTAAAATGCTCGATTATTTGCAGGGCTGCGCCACTGACCTCGGACTCGAGGGAGGCTTTGCCCACTTTGAAGTCCTTGAGCGTTTTGACCGCAAATGCTCGTTGCTCCAGGAAACTCTTCCCACTGTTCATGATGATACCGAAGCCTCGCTGCTTCTCCAAAATGCCGAGGTGGGCCCTCTCCAAAAAATTTTTTCCCTTTAAATGCTGCATCGAATCAAAGTGCGTCACCGCCACGATCCTAAAATTTCATGCAAAATAACCCTTTGAAAAAAATGTTGCCAAATCATGTTGCTAAAATTTTCGTGGGATTTGGCCAACTCTTGATATGGGATTTTTGGAAAAAATTATCAAAATAATTTCCTCTTGATTACTTCAAAAAACCAAAGTCCAGATGAATGATGTCCCCATATTTTTGGATGAGGTCCTGTCCAAATGTGAGGAATTTTTTGGGGTCATAGAGTCGGAGGTAGGGTAACAAACTTGGGAGGCATCCAATCAGGGGGTAGGCCGCAGGACCTGTATGGCCAAAAGTTTTTCAAAGCATAATATTATGAAAATTGGACATACATAAAATTTTAAACCTACAAGAATGAATTTACCTGGGGGTAATTTGAGGGCTTTTTGACGTCGACGCCGGAAAAAAATGCGGATTAAAACCAGAGTTAGTGTCAAAATGCAAAAGGAAGAGGTTAAACTCATCATTTTTCAGCTTTTAATGTTTGCTGCCGGTTTTAGAGGTATTTTTCGTATTTTATATGGAACTTGTTTCGCTTCCTGCTCGGACTGTGGATGCAGGCAGAATGAATGCAATTAAAGTCGTGTAAGTTGCAGTACATATTGATGAGAACTTGTCATTTTTTTAGGCAGATTCCCTATAATGTAAAAAATGGAAATGAAAAAGTATGGAGTGTTTGCGTAATGTAGAAAAATTGTAGCTCTGGATGCTTTACTTGCTGTACCGGGAAAAATTTGAATTTGAAGGAAATGAGAAAGACAAAAGTAAAATTTTTAATTTTTGCAGCTCACTTTTGCAGTTAATTTGTTTTAAGTTCTGCGTTCTCTATATTTAAATTGTACAATTTGGATACGAGACAGTTTATATTTTTATAATGGAAGAGGAACTATTAAAGTGCTTCGTCTGTCAATCCAAATCCCAATATCAATCAGCTGATGGAAGTTCCAGTGAAAAAAGACGAAAAATTAAAATAAGTGAGATTCACAAAAACTTGGATTCCTCAACCTGGAAGATATTCTGTCATTATTTTTATCCTCCTCCGCTCGTCAGTCGTCTTGATTCATCGGCATCGTCATCTCCAAAATCTCGTGACAACGCAAAGCAAAATGAGGATTGTTCTCAGATTCCTGTATTTTGTGAAGTCTGCTATCAAACCATTTCAAATCTCTGTAATCTCCATAGTCAGTTAGAATTGATACAACGTCAAATCTCCAAAATTGTGGCTCAAGTCTCCGTAGCTTTTGTCCAGGAGGAGAATTTCCATGACCATGAAAGAAGATGTGATGACAATGTAATTTATTCCATGCGACGCTGTATTCGACAACGTATGTAAAATTACTTGCTTTATTACCTCCAAGTAATATTAAAGTTGATGAGTTTATGACATTACTTTATAAATAATTTTACATCCTGAATTAATGCCCGGGTATTTTTCATGACTTTAGGTTATCAACCTGTGGTGTCCTTGACAACGGTTAAACTTGACGTTTCAAAACAGAAATATGGTGATAGTAGTAGTAGTAGTTGTGACAAGGTGAGTTTAATTTTTGAATTATTTTATTTTTTATTATTGTGTCTTGAATTATTTTAAACTTACTTAATAAATTTTTGAATGTCCTATGAAAGGTTATCAATTTTTTTTAATTATTGATGTTTTTTTAATGTCCATTCTTTAAGAACTTGGAACCTGCTGAATTTTCTCCCCTCTCAATCCGTTCACACGACGACGGTGACGATTTGAATTCAGATTCAGACCTTGATGCAAAACCCCCTCAAACCATAAAGCAAGAAGCTGATTTAAAAAATTCCAAAGGTGATAAAAGTATTTTATCCAATAATCAAGATCTTCCAGTCGACAAGAAAAAATTGAGGAAGAGCCGAAAAACTTACAAAATTACGGAAAAAAGTGATGTGGAAAAAAGTGAGGATGAAGAAGGCAGTGCCAGTGATTGGAGTAAAAGTGGAAATCAAGATTCCTCTGAAAGTGAAAGTGACTCAAATTCTGGCGATGCTCAAGTTAAAAGTGATAAAAATACTAAATTAGTATCGGGTAAAAAAAAGTTGGTGAGGGGTCCGCGTAACATCAAAAAGGACCCGAAAGTCGGAGAGAACATTTGGGAGTATGGGAGCAAGTGGAGGTATGAACGGAAGCAGGATGAAGATGGAAAATTTCGGTTGTACTGCCACTCTTGCAAATATAGGGCATTGATGCGATGCGATATCGTCAGGCACATCTCACGGATACACGTTGTTAATGGTACGTAAACAAGTAAAAATAAATATAAAATTAAAAATTATTTATACACACTATAATAAAATCCATGCCAAGTTTTTACGAATTCTTGTTACTTGTATGTTTGTAGGTAGAAAGGTGAAAAAAGGTCCACATGTTATTAAAAAGGACCCGGAAGTCGGCGAGAACATTTACGAGTATGAGGGCAAGTGGCGGTATGAACGGAAGCAGGATGACGATGGACAACTCAGATTGTGCTGTCTTACGTGCGGTGAATCCTTTTCACATCTTCGGCATCTTATTATTGATCACATCAAGCTTAGACACATTTCTGGTATTTACAAAATACAATGTACTTACAATATACCTACTAAAACATTAAAATACTTTAAAAATGATACTTTTATTGTATTTTGTGTAAAAAATAATAACTTTGATCGAATTTTTTGAAAATTTCTTGTTTTTTTTACAGAATTACCAAAAAGGGAGATGACTCAAAAGGTAGACGAGAATAATTTTATTTATTGCGGGGGTTACTCATTTTCCCGAGTTACGGAGCCGAATGGAGTTTTTTTTAAATGCGGGGCTTGTGGAACTCTCCGAAAAACCGCGCATAATATCAAAAACCATATCAAGACTGTTCACAAGGGTAAAATATTCTGTTTCATCTTACATATTGTCTAAAATTATTATATCATATTTTGTTGCAAATATTTTTTTTAATATTTTCATAATTTGAATTTTTTCTTTGGTACAATCGCTGTACTTATGATTTAGATTTCTGATTTATAATTGAATTTGTGACTGTTTTTCATATTTATTACAGAACCAAAAAAATTGGTTTGTGAATTATGCGGGTATGGTTGCTCGATTAATTTCCAATTAATGCGTCACAAGGAGCAGAGGCATAGCGATGAAAGAACTTTTGTTTGTGAGGTACATACATATTATAATACACACATCATACATATATTTTATTTGGGATTTTATTCGTATTATTATTGTGCGTTTAGTTAAGGTAAGAATATGACAGAAAGATTTTTATAAATTCATTTTGTTCTTCCCCTTTAAACCTTTAAACTGCGAACACAGCTGTGTGGAAAAGCATTCAAAACCAAAAAGTACTTGCGGTACCACCTAAAATTGCACGATGCGCCTGAACAGTTGACTTGTGAGGATTGCGGGATGGATTTTAAATTTAAGGCAAGTTTAACGGTGCATTTAAAGAAAACGGGACATATGAAGGTCGATCTACTCGACCCTCCTCCCGAGAGACAAGAAGTAGAAGAAGAACAAGTGCCCTTCGCCCTGAAAACATGTAGTAAATGCAATAAATCGTGGGTCAAGGAAGAGAGTCTTCAGAAGCATTTAGCCAAGTGTACGGCGGGGATCAAGTTTCCATGCGAGATGTGTGGTGGCAAGTTTCTGAGGTTCGCAAGATATTTATTCACGGTTGCATTATCTGTTGTCCGTTTACAATGTGTTGCCATAGCAACACATTGTAAACGGACGGTTGGACGGTACAGATAATGCAACCGTGTATTTATTTACATGTTTATTTTAATTTGTAGTCTTAAAAATAAGCATAAACATATACATAATATGATGAAAAAGTTAGTAAGCTTACTATATATATTATATATTATACATATACATGAAATTTAAAAGGATATGATACAAAAGTCATTTTATTACTATACATTATACATACAATGAATTTTGTTTTCTTTGTTCTATAGGTTAGACATACACCAAAAAAGGAATTGTAAATTCAGGGATAAATTTAATGATGTCAACCAGCAAGATTCGATAGAAGGTGCAAATATGGATATGGATACAGATACGGATGTACAGGCGATGCCGTTGAGCGCTGTTGAAGCGGAAATGGAAGAAAGCACAGAAATATCTTGAGGATTTACATAATAATATGTATGTGGTGATTCCTTTTTTTATCTTTTTATGATATTATATGAAATATGAACTAATAAATAAATGATGATAAGAACAAAGTATAAATCTATTTTTGAAATTTTTTAACTACTCTTTTATTTTACCGGTCATTATTTGTTTTCATCTGTATATTTATGTACTGACTGACGTAGATATCAGTTTGTTGTTCCGGTTTTTATTTCTAGTTTCTACATAATACAGGGTTAGGCAGAAAATACTGGGAAACTTTCCGGAAAGTTTCCATTTAAAACAATGGAAACTTTGAGTACGGAAAGTTTCCATACACCCAGTCTTTTCTGCCTAACCCTGTACAATTAAAATAACTCGAGGTCTCTAGCTACATGGTAAACATGAAATGTAGGCTTAACGTATCATGGATCATGGACAATGTTTAAATTTATTTGTATTTTTTTGAATAAATAATTTCTGTGTAAGTACGATACTGTGTATTATGTATTATTATTTACTTGTTTTGCTGAAAAATATACCTTTTTTTACTTTAAATTTGTAGGTGAAACAGATTGAAAAACGTGATTCAGTTTTAACTCCTAAACAACAAATCGAGAGACTTCTGAGAAGTGGCTGCAGTTACTTTAATCTAAATCCATTTGAAGTTCTCCAGGTTGACCCCGAGTCCACAGTCGATGAAATTAAGACAAAATATAAGCGTTTATCTATTTTAGTTCACCCAGAGTAAGTATCTAACTGCTTAATTGTTTACTTTAATATTAGGATTGCTAAATTTAATTTAAATTTGATTTAAATATCACGATGTGAACTAAACTTTCTTACACGCGCTAGCATAACTAACGTCCTTTTTCTCGGATCGCGTTTAAAAAATATCAGCCTTTCCTCTCTAAATAGAAAGTTGATGAGTGATGGATGTTACGTTAATTAATTAATTTTGTTTTTTTTCTCTCTCTCTCTTTCTTGAATAACAGTAAAAATCAAGACGATAAAGATAGAGCACAATCTGCTTTCGAAGGTTAGAGTTAGTACGTCTACCTACTTTTAAAAACTTTGTTTACAATTTAATTTATTATGATGTCACATTTAGCAACAATGGTAGTTAGTATGCTGTTAAAGTAAAAATGAAAACTAATCCTCAATTTTACAAATTTGTGTTTTATATTGGTTTTTGTTTCATTCCCTCCAGTTGTGAATAAAGCCTGGAAGACCTTGGAAAATGATACAAGTCGACTTAAATGTTTAGAGGTTGTTGAAGAAGCAAAAGCACGAACTGATATCAATGTAATAATAATCATAATAATACTTACTATTAGTATTAGCAGCAGTATAATGCTACTTGACGTCATTTATGACGTTTTGTGTATAATGTAATTAATTAGTGTTTAAAACTATTACAAAAACGTGCATTATAAATTTTAAATGTAATAGTAGTTTGTAAAAACACTAGTAGTACAAAAATTTAATAAAAATTTGTGTTTCTTTACTATTAGATTACTGAAAAAAGAAAAAAATTAAAGAAAGAAGGAAAATCGATAACTGTAGAAGAAGATGATCCTGAAAAATATAAACATGCCGTATATGTAATGACAATGAAGTTATTCGCAGATATTGAAAGGTACGACTAAACAACATATCTTACATTATGGTTTTTTGCTTTTTAGGTTTCTATTACATAATACATGCATCATTTTTCTGCGAGCACGCGAGCGCCGCTTTTGCGGGCTTTTGGCCCGCAAAGAAGAAAATGGCCGCCTTA
>JAQIVE010006779.1:0-11161 GCA_034698285.1 Sminthurinus bimaculatus | reverse complement strand
GGGTATCTATAGATATATTATACGTATATATGTGGTTTACAGTATTATCCGCTCATACTCACTAAACTGGGATAGGGGCGGAATAGAGCGGAAAACAAATTGTAATCTTCTTACATGAGCCCGAGACGGGTTTCAAAAGGGAGAGGGAGAAAAAGCGGAAGTAATTTGATCGTCGTCCATGCAGTCAGTATTACAAGTACGAGAATAAGAGCAAGAGTAAGAGTAGGAGTGCAAGTACGAATACGAGTACACAACCAGATGATGGTATTATACAAATAGAAACGGAGGCAAGGAGGAGAATCAAGTAAAAGTGAGTACAAAGTAAAGTCGAGTAAAGTAAAGAGTGTGGTGAGAGAGCCCTTTACCCCAAACACAAGATCTCTTCTTACCCTTCAGCTCAACTCTTGTCGGCCCTTTTAGTGATATCCTTTATTGTATGTCATTGAGAAAGTCCCAGTTCCAGTCTCCTACTTTTGGATTCCTTTTGGCCCGATGAATTCACCACCACACCATTTGCAGAAACATACACACACACACACACACTGTGCTGTGCTGTGGCGGAATGGTTATATCTTTGGAAATTTATATGGGACAGCGGACATATGTGAAACGGCTGCCGTATTTCCTCGACGTCTTGGCTTTGGCCTTTTCTTCCCACCCTTTATGTATACGTAATACGTACGTTCACACCACCATCTCACAACAGTCCTCACGACAGTAACTGTGGAGAGCACACTGAAAACATTTGGGAGAGCCTCTCCTCAAATCTCAAATATTTTTCAAGTGGACCACCAAAATGAACAACTTGCACACTCCCAACAGACAAAAAGGACGAGTGAGGAAAGGATTTTTTATATATAATGTAATACAATGTAATGCAATGTAACATAATATAATATAATATGATACACTCACACCGTCCTCACAACCAGCCAATGTACAATGTGAAAATATTTTTGGAGAAAGCGTCGGAGAAAGTGAAAGTGTGCATATAAAAATCACTTAGGAATTTTCCGATTTGAATAAAGAGAAACGGAGAGGAGGGTAGAGTGAGAGATTTTGAATTGATGGCTGGGACGACTCTTGATTCAACTTTACTTACTTACTTACTTACTTTGCATTTACATTTTCTTCCTTCACTTTACTTTTCTTTGAGATGAATATATCTGTACACCGATATATTTCAAGCGTAATGTCAAATGCCGTGTAAATAATATAAGATATATCTATATATTGTTATATTTGGAAACTTTTGGATTTTTCGTATAATTTTATATCGTATCGTATCTTATTCTACTGTACTGTACTGTACTTGACTGAATTCTTGCAGTGCACAATATGGATATTGACGTATAGAGCTGAGGGTGAAAACTAGGGCGAGTCTGAATTTGAATGCAGAAATGTATGTAATGGATGAGAAGTGAGAATATACACACATACAAACGTAATGGAATGGTGACTGACTGAATGTGAAGAAGAAGAAGGTTCAGGATGATGATGGTGATTCTTCTTTTTCTTTTTCCTTAGTCGAGAGTTCAATTGACTCCCTTTCTCTCACGATTCAAGTAAACTCACTCACACTCGTTCGCTTTCTGCTGCTGCTGCTACTGCCACTGCCACTGCTGCTTGCTTGCTGCTGTTCAGTCAAGGGAAGCTCCGGGAGAACTGAGGACTGACTCTGGCTTTTCCTGGACCTCCGTCGAGTTTGTGTGGATTTACTGGGAGAAAGAACGAAAGAAAGAAGAGAAAGGGATAGAGTAAGAGGGAGAGAGAAATAGAGAGAGTTGAATTCTCCCTAGCTTTCTCGCTCCTTCACTTGCTCGCTCGCTCGCTGTTTTTGCAACTTGGGGGAAAGTCATATATTGCCTTTGCATGTGTGTGTGTGTGTGTGTGTGTGGGTATGTGTGCTGAAGAAAGAAGAAGTTGCGAGATTCAGTACACTCAGTCGGTCGGTTGGTCGGTCTCTTTCTTGCTTTCACATGCATTCAGAATACTCGCCATCCTTTTTCCTACCCTCTTACCGACCGTCGGCATCATCATCATCCTTTTCTTTTGGCTTTTCTCGGCTCTTCTTCGCATCGTCCTCTGAAGCAGGAGGAGGAGTACGAGGATCAAGTATAGAAGAAGAAGTCGAAGGAAAAAGACGAGCGACTTGGCGCTGACGTTGTGCCTCCCCACATAAACACTACCACTCTCAAGGCACATAAAAGACGGGCCATCCATGTCCAATCCATGTAAATATAAGTCGGTGGTGCCGTACTTACATAATAATACGGCGTAGACCAGTACAGTACAGTACAGTAGGATGCAGTGCAATCCAATGCATGCAATCCAATTCAATCCATTGCAGTGTGATCTATGTATTGTACAATGTAAGTTCCTACATTCATGCTCCCCCTCTGTTTTTTTCCTTATTTTTTCGGTTTGTAACATTTCTCTCTCTCTCTTTCTCTCTGACTCTGGGTCCTGGTCTACTCCTTTGGCCTTGTTGTAAGGTTACATATTTTTGCTCATATTTTTCACTGCCGTTTTTTCTCCACTTTCTCTTTCGGTCTCTTCACTTGTTCGTTTTTCTCATATTTTTTGCGTGTCCTTCCTTGTCTTTGCATATTACTCCAGAGGAGGTTCAACCATTTATTTTCCGGTGAACGTTGTCATGCCCTCATTTTTAATCCTGCATTGTAAACTGTAAACTAGTTTTATGTAGATACTAGTGGTATTATACATATGTATGCATGTGTTTTGGCTTGTCGGGTGATTTGAGGGTTCAGCACTGAACACTGAATATGCACCGTTTGAGAACAGCAGCTAAAATAGTGCGTTGGGAGTGTAAAAAGCAGATCACTTTGTCTCCACGACAGTTAGTTTGTGTGCAAGGTTTGAAGAGATTGAACCATTGCTCATTTTATAACAGAGATTCATTTCATGTGGCCAGAAATGTTTTTGTGGTAAAACTAAAGGATCTTTTTATGTGGAGTAAAATCTAAAACAGTCTTTTATTTTTGAAAGATTTTTAATGTGAAATGTGAAACAAATATGCCAATTTTAAACGATTTTTGACCAAAATTGTTTCAAAATCTCAGCTATTTGATGAGCGGTTTTTCTAAGGGGGAAAACAGAGAGTTTCAGTCTGCTAAAAAACTTTGTCATTTTATGGTATTAAAAACTTTAGAAGAAAACTGGCCAACTTTAATTTTTGTGATCGCCTCTTGTTGTTTAATTGCAAATGACGAAAAGAGGGAAAGAAAAGAACGTGGAATAGGAAATAATGACAGTGACACTCTCATGAGGAAAAGTGTTTAGTCGGAAATTAGAATTAGATCCGAAATAATGAGGGGCCAAGAATGACAGTGTAATTCTGACACATAGTGAAAGCAAAGTAATGATGACCCAATTTAAAGACAAGTATATGTATAATTTTTTAGGAGAATAGACCAGCGAGTAAAATTGTAAAACCTACTTCTGTCCTGTGTATTTAATACTATTATATGTACAATGTACATTTTACATGTGCAAGTTTTGGCCCTGGTCATGGTGAAAGCGGCGTCTCATGAATTAAAAGTAACGGCGAGGGGTCGAGTTTAGTTATGTATATACATTGCTTCTTTTTGCTATGAGCTGTCGCTTTGTATCTTGTCCTTATTCTTTGCTCTTGTATCTTGTGTTTCTTTTTCCTTCCTCTTATTCGTCTCTGCCTTAGCGCCCTGGGTCTGTCTGTTTATCAAAAAGGAAATGGAATTAATTGAGAGGACATGAAACATAATGATAAGTGAAATGAAGACTGACGTTTGGCTTTGGACTGAGTGAGAAAAGTCAGTGCACCCTTCTCTGCACTTTCTCACTTCTCAAAGCTCCCCTTCTAGGTCAGATGATGATAATGTGAGAGACAAAATTATATAAATTATATGAATTCTGCAAAAGACAACAGGCCACCCTCTTGTCATTTTCCCATTTCAAAAATACATATACACATTGCTGAAGGAAAAGTATTCTACAATGACGAGAAATCTTGCAGGCGGGCAAAGAAATTAGAGAGAAAAAGAACAAGTTGAATTGTCTTGATGAGGGAAATTTGTTTGCCTCTATTCGTGGTGTGCTAGTATACATAGACAATAGAAGACAGAGGAAGTATTTACACGTATGCTGTATACTGGCTGTAGTTAAGTTGCCGATCTTGGGTCTTTTCCTCAACTTTTCTTCAAAGTGATTCACGAGGAAAACTTTAGTGTTACTTTTTGCTCTCCTTAACTTGTAATTTTTTGTTCATTGTATTATGCTTAATTTTTGTTAAATCACCAAACCAAGAAACAAGCATTAAATTTTACAAGTTTATTGTGGGTATTACGATTTTTTAAGGACTCCTTCCTTTTCTTGGTTTGGTTCGTCTACCTCTTGATGGGATACTTCCACCTGTTTCATGCTTTAAAATCTTTTCCATAATTTTCTTTTCAACATTTCGTCTTTAAACATGGTAATGTTGCCACTGCCCCGTTTCCCCTTATTTTGTATTCAAAATTTGACCCTAAAAGACGTCTAATACAATTTAAGGAAGCTGGAAGCAAAGGCACTCATATAATATAATAAAATCTCCTTTATTATACAATATCTTGTTTTTAATATTAGCACTCCCTACTGAGTTTCTTTCAGGTGAGTTTCCTTCTAGCGTAAAAGTACGGTGCGTAGCATGCGTACGAGGCTTCTTACATATTATTTCTCTCTATTACACCCGCTTCCTTTGTAGTTTCACCCTTTTGTCAAAAGTTCACCCTCACACACACACATATATATATGTACAAACACCGGAAAGTTGTATCTTATGCAACATAAATTAAATTTTCGTTGTTAAACCTTGTCTACCATGTGCCTTTTATTTTCCAACTTTGACCTTGTTGACTCCTTTAAAGGTGGTCAAGCGACGAGAAGTTAACGTTAAAGACGAAAAAACTGAGCCTATCACCCTCTCATCATTCGTCCATTTCTCTTTATGGTGAAAAGAAATAAGAGAAAGCAGGAGAAAGGGGAGAGATGTCTCCATTAGGCTGTGCAACAATATGTACACCATGTATTATCCACACAATCCATCCTTCTTTTATTGTTGGAGGGGGATAAGGAGAAAAAAGTGAGCTTCACAGAGTGAAAAGTGCATTATCCATCGAGAAAGCTAGACAGACACAATGCATACATAGAACGAGGGTAGAGAATAGCGACAGTGGTAGGAGCGCCCAAAGTGGGTACAAATATCAAAGTGCGAGGGAGGGAGGGAGCGGGAGTACTGGGAGTTGAATAAAAAGCATCCGTGCTGAATCCACTATACGCGTTAGTGTGTAATATCCCTCCTCGTTCTTACGCACATAAAGGCAAAGATTTTGTGTGTATAAAGACATACGGAATGTACCATAGTCAAAAATACGGTATCGTACAGTAGAGTTGGCCGAAAGAAAACTCGGACTGATTTTTCAAAAATTGGATCAAAAAATTGTCAATATTTTCCTTGTAAAAAAATACAAAACCTGTTTTTTTGCAGCATGCCATTTATTAAAATTTCAACGACACAACGCCAATTTTACTAAACATTTTTAGGGAACCATTTGCTCCTAGCGTTAGTGATGTAAGGCCCACTATATCCAAGATTTACTGTTTAAGGAAATGGCGTTTTCTTTCCTCTTTGTGTCTCTGTGTTCAAAGTTTCTCATTTCATTCCGTTCCATTGGAAAGGGTCCCGCCATTTCATCTTCTCTCCTATAAATACATATGTATACACTACACAGTGTGTATGTATTGGTATCTACACGCCGACTATAAGCGGCGGCGGTACGGTGATGAGTAAATGCCTGAGCAGAAAGACACAATAAATTACTGGAATATGGCTGCAAGAACGTGATCCTTCATTGAAAGTGCTTTATGACGGTTCACTACCACGATGACTACCACTATACAACTTGAAACACTATCCATACAACTGCATGCCTATAAATGTATGTATGTGCACATTTACCCATACTCTAGATATGTACAATACATAGGACTGGAGGGGCAAACTGTGGAAACTCTGGAATTCCACCAATATTATCAACTTCCTTCCTCTCCTTTTCTCTTATTAGCTGTTCCAAGAGCAAGAACCAACATCACAGCACCAGTTGTTTACCCCAACAGAAATATCTAGCTATACATAGATACATGTAGATACTGTATCTATTTCTCTGTGTGTCTCACTGCTGCTACTACTGCTTTGGTGAGATGCACCAAAGCAAGAAACACAAGGGAGTGAAAGAGTGAGTGAGTGAAGGAGCGAACCAACACCCGGCTTGGAAGTAGATAGATGGATATGATATAAAGATAGATAGACGAATAGGCGGACGGACAGGAGAGGAAAGCAGTGGCAACATCATCTCACATCCTCTTTCTCTCTCTCTCTATCATTTTATTGGGATGGGGAACGTGCGTCGAGGAGTGTGATTTAACTGACTCCCGCTTGTTGTTACCCGGGCTATGGCTGCTATACATACTGGAGAAAGTGCTGTAGATGTTTTACACTCAAACAGATGTACACATTTACAATGCACATACACACATACACACATACATACATTCATACGCGCCTGATGGCTCTTTCACAATTTTCTCCCGTTCAACTGGGTAACTGACTGAACAGGGAACAGTTCATCTCCTCGAGAATGCAAATTCACTGTTTATATACAATATTCAATCATACAACATATTTATGTATGTGCATGCAAATATATATAACAAAGATATACACTAGTTTTTACTCTGCCCATTTCCCAGTTATTTCCTTCCCGTTGCTCACGCCATCCGTTTCACAATGGCCGTAGTAATATGCAGCAGTTTCGCTCCATTTATGTGTGTGTATCTGTGTGTTTCAACTGTGTACGTATGTATATGGAACAACAACACGGAAATAAAAAAAGAATCTCTAGTTATGTAAGAAGTGTGTATGTATTGTATAATATTATACAGCACATTCATCATCCTAGTCGTATAGTCTGCAACTACCAAACTTGCCCTTGTATCCCTGCATTTATGTACGCTTGAGTAAGAAAAAGAAAAAAACAGGAGCCGTCGACGCAATCGGCAATTCGGCAGCCGAACACGGAACACGTGCTGATGTCTCAAAATCTAAAACTAAATCTAAATCTGAACCAGCCTCAAGTTTCTCCTCCCATCTCAATTTAACTGTTCGAATTCTCATTCTCCCCTAAAAATGTGTATGTAGTACATTCCTCATAAACACAATGCATTCCGATACTTATGTATGTATAGACATTCAGATAAAGATAAAGATACAGGGAGAAAGAGAGGGAGACTCCTCCTGAATGAATTATTAGATATTAATGGAAATGGCTGGCTGAGAAAAACGTATTAATGGCAAATGAATAGACGAACATTTTTGGGAGCAGGGTAATGAATGAGGATGAGAATCACTCACATTGCACTTATGTAACATTACTCATAAAATGATACATAATATAGTATAGTGTATTTATTTGATATGGGTAGGCACCCTCTCAACTTGTGATACATAATATAATGGGAGTGGTTACGATTTCACTGTATTATACTTACACAGGCACAATATCTTAATTTGTAGTCCTTATCTATGTATATACATGCAGTTATGTGAGGGAAATGAGGACAAATGATGAGAAATGACAGACAGATATATTTAGATCCGATGAGATGTATTAATGAACATGAGGGAAATGGTTCTTGGTTGTTTCTTGGGATTCAACAGGGAGAATTAAAAGTGTTCGGGGAGAAATGGTCATAATCTTATGCGTGCATATTGTACACTCAAAAACGAAAGTGAGGCTCATTCCCCTTCGTACAAGAAGAGAAATCCCCGACGAGAATAATGAAGATGGAGTGAGAGTAACAATAAATTATGGGGAGTCATTTATGTACTAATGAATTTGTTTCTGTTGAGAAATGTCAGATGTGTGTTTGTACATAGGCACACTAATAGTCTGCATAAATGAAAAGACAACCCTGAAACAAAGATTCTTTCCAAGATCCAAGACATTGAGTTGAGATATGGTGTTGTTTAAATTTATGGGAAAAAACTATTCCAATGCATCTCATTTTATTTGATGGGATGTATTTTGATGTGTGTTTTTTCTTCGGGGGACGCAAGCTGCAATAATGCAATATATGTACGTACGTACACATGTTTTTGCCATTTTATCATAATTTTTGTGAATATCCATCGAGTGCATGCGAATCGTACATAAGTATTCATGTATTTTTTCTATAAGCAGTTCAAGCTGTTTTGGCAACTAAAACGAAGACGCAAAAGGCGATGAAATGGAGAAAGTAAAAATATAATACCATTAGGAAGTTTGGAAGAAAAAGGGAAAGGGCAGAAATAACAGGAGCACTTGTATCTCATAATAAATCCTCGGGGTTCTCATCCTCAGCCCAACAACTGAACAAGGCTCATAAAGAAGGCAAGAATGATATTCCTTCATTTGAAAATTCATGAGTTGAACGAAGTTCCCTTTCCGTTTCTATTCATACTACATACTAGTCCATTTTTATACGAGCTCGTATGTTCTATTCTATTTATTGTCGGTCGACATACTCTAATGTGCAAAATAAGGAAGAAAGCGGCAAACAGTAAAAAAAGTTCCTTGTTTTCACTTTTTTTCCGTCCTCCTGTCTGTTGTATAATATGTAATATGTAGTATTTTGGTGGTTATGTTTCGGGTCATGGGAAGTTTATCTGCACACTAAAGTTAAAGTTGACGCTTAGGCTGAGGATTCCGGTCATTTTCATCCTGTTTGCTGATATGGAAATTCTCACAGATTTTGATGCCGACTCTTTGCTTCGAGACTCGAGTGAAATATTTGGTTGTTGTTGTTGTTTTTTTCTCTGGGCTCAACCATTATGCATTGTATTGTACAATACATATGGTGTGTAGTACTGTACATTGTACTTACATACATACATACATGTTGGTGGAAATGGTTGGATTATTGAAAGGGAAACGAGCGAAATAAAGAAGAAGGATGATCACGAGCACAGTGGAGGGAAAGGAAGGAAGATGAAGTGCGCGTAATAATAAATAGATTGTCAGCGACCTTTGGATTTTTTCTCCTGGTTGTTTTCCTTCCCCGGCTCCTTTGAACGATTGAATTGCCTTGTTTCCAAAGGACTTGACCTCACTTCTAAATTTTTTGTTTTTTATTTCCTCCCATCCTTTCCTCTCTCCTGTTTCACCGTTTTTCTTTCAAGTTACCCTTTTTGTAGGCATCTGTATAGATGTATATATGTAGCAGTAAGACAAAACATAATGGATGAAAGATATAGTATGGAGCAAAGTTTAATGTGTTTCGAGATAGGTAAGGATGCCATTTTGAACATTGTATCCTTTACAATAACATATTATCTATATTGACTTACTACTCCTTTTGAGAAGGCAGAAGACCACGAGGGAATTTAAAATGTACACCAAAAAGAAATGGACCCAAAAACAAGGAAATGAACAGGTAGATGACAATTATATTCATTTTTTACTCATTGTTCCGTCCAATCAGAAACTTGCTTTTTACTGAAAGAGTGATTGTTAAATACAGGCCTTTAGTCCTATAGTCGTCGAAAGAAATAACTTCTCTTGAACGAATTGACAGAAAATTAAAGATAAAACATACAGAGGAAAATGAAGATGACGAGGACAAGAAAGGGACAGAAAAATACCCGCTCGAAAAAGATCTCCAGAGAAATATAAAGTAAAGGGAAGGAAGCCTAAGAAGAAGAAGAAGAAATCCCATCGTGCTTCTTACCCTCGGTCTCTTGTGTCCATCCTTGACTGCCTTGTTCTCTCTCGGTCGAGACCCTGGAGTCCTGGTGGCAGCTCTCGTTCAATTCTTTTTTCCCCATTCAATTCACCTCGCGTCACTTGGATTGATCAGCATCATCGAGGGGAGAGAAAAAAAGGAGGACAGAAAGGAATCCGGAGGAAAGGAAGACAAAACGAGGAGAGACTTTCATCTTTTCATTCTCTCTCCTCTATTTTTCCATAGTCTCCATCAATCGACAATCCACACCAAGCAGCCGCTAGAATAAAGAAGGGAAACAAGAGAAAGGGAACTTTCTACGTTTTAAGGCAACACTCTTTCACATTGATACATTATGTACTACTTCCCTCTATACTGTCTATCTTTCTCTCTCTCTCTCTCTCTCTTGTTCTTCCTTTCTCCAGTTTTCTGCTTCACCTGACCCGCCTCCGTCTTTTTCCCCTGCTCTTTCTCTTTCGTCCTCTTGGTATTTTCCAGATGGAATAAGAAAAGCGAAGATCTCTTCTCTCCTTACTTTCTCTTGAGTTTCCTGCCTTGTTGTTGCAAAGTGTGTGTGTGTGTGTGTATGTGTACTTCATCTCTGAAACAACATTTGCTAACTCAAGGTAAACAAGTGAAAGTTGAACACTTACATGCACTTGAAATGAATGGTGAGAGCTTTTGCTGGCGTTCTTCTTCTTCGTCCGCACTTCTTTACCCTACATACATACAGTTTCTCCATAGAAACCAACCGTGGCTTGCCAATTCCAGTGTGGCCAAAAAACCTGGAGCAAATGTGGATATTTAACACATACATAGACGCGGAGCCTAAAAAGAACAAACGGTGTACAGTGTACACTAAAAACTATACACTTTACTTATACTTATACATCTACATTGCACTAAGCAAGTAACCTTAACTCGGGATGTATCTGTATCTGCTCTTCTGCATACAATAAGATGCTGAATAAGAATGTAGACCGGGGGATAAACGATAAATAAATGTGAATTTCCTCGAGGCTATAGTGTACAGGTACAGGAGACGCAACAGTGGGCACCATGTACCCTGCCCTGTTTGTGATACACCGTACATTGTGCCAAATTAATTTCATCTCGTTTACAAGCTCAAGTGGAATGACGTTATGACTTTGGGACTTTTCTTCCCTGCATAACCTACTGTAGTAGAATAATGTACACATACAACGTGTGTACATTGTACATTTGTAGAGTGTAGAAAATATGGGTCGATTCCTCCCCTTTCCCTCGTGGACCAGGAGCAGACCATGTTGTATGTACAATGATAATTGTGTTAACCTATTATACACAATATAAGTGTGTCATATAAATATTTGGACATGGAGATGTC
>JAQIVE010006778.1:0-11161 GCA_034698285.1 Sminthurinus bimaculatus | reverse complement strand
TCCTTGACGTCAAAGTCGGCAATCGCTCTTCGTTAACACGACTCATATGTATGTATGTACTTACTTGCTACCATTACATGTGACTTGTGCCAATCCCCGAATTAATTGGATTTGACCATATTCTGGAGAATTAGTTTACACGCACCTGGGAAGTTTAAAGCTTGTAATATGTAGATGTAAAAAAACAAATTAATGCTTGTCGCCTTTTCGTCCTTTGTGCACATTACCTCAAAATTAGGTGTGTGTGTGTGTGTATGAGCTTCGTGTTATTCAGTATTACGTATTGTACTGGCTTCTAACATTAGTTTTTATTGAAACTTCAGAAATAATACAAAACAGTGTCGCCTAAAACGTAACATTGTCCATCTTATATCTTTAGTGTATTATGCCACAGCTTTACTGGATTTAAAATTGCATGGCTGGAAATTCGACCTCTCTCCCTTCTAACCGAGTCGCATAGTTCACTTGCTGATTCAATCCGCTAAATTGCTGCAGAGTCGCACATCTATATGTAATGCATGACTATAGTTTATCATATAAAGTTTAACTTCAACTACAGCAAACAAATACAAATATACTCACTCCTTTTACTGTACGCCAGTTTTTTCGTGGACATGACAACCTTTGAGATTTCGATTTCCCTGTATGGCCAATACAGGGAAACACAATGCTGAAAGACATCATGCAATGAACATGAGCATGAACGCGGACCTATGTACATAGTCATAAGACATGGAAAGTTGAGTACAAAATAATATGGTAGACATGACGTATAATATTTCGCCTTTTTCTCTAATGGTGAGCTCTCAAACTTGGATTGAGTTTCACCATCCGAAATTCCCTGCCATGGCATGGCAAGGCAGTAGCTCAACTCAGCTCAACTCAACAACGACTCATGCATGTTTAGTAATGATCTTGTGCTATTGTAAATAAATACTAAATCCAACACACTGTAATGTAATACGTTCCGTTGCAGGATGGAAAATAGATGGTAAATACGTACATATAGCACAGTGAGAGAGAATACAGAAAAGGAACTTCCAATTCTATGCATATCTTTGAAAAAACACCACCAGGCTATAGATTATACATACATTCTGTAAAGAATAGAAATAGGCTAAATTTCTGCTATATGGTTAAATGTATATATAGGAAAAGTGTTCATAGATACAAAGCTCGAGCTAAAAGAGAGAGAAGAACGGCGAGAATATAAGAATGAGCTCCAACTCAAAGAGAGAGAGAGAGAACATAGAGTAGAGTAGAGAGACACAGAGAGAGCGAAAACGCGATTGTCATGTTCATGATATGGAATGGAATAGACGGCGGATATCAACCTCTTGAAACCAACCGAGTTTCCTTCCTTCCTCCCTCTCTCACTCTCTCTCCCTAATCGCCTGACTGACTTCTATGACCATTCCACGTGATGGTGATGCGATGGTCGATGGTAATTGTCCTATGGAAAAAGATCTAACAGTTCAGCTCCACTCCAGCTCCAAATCCTCCTCCAATCCACTGTCATACATAGACATAATGTCTTACCAAGTTGCCCTTACCATGCCACGCCAGGATGCAAGGTCTCTGTGTGTACTTTTCCATTGCAACTCAATTTCAAACTTCACCCTTCTTTCACCCGCCGATACTTTGATCAAGGTCAAAATCTTTTTGGTCAACATTGTTTTCCTTGCATTTTTTATTTTTTCTACACTTTTATCTTTTTGATTCGCAGAATTTTGCTATTTCTTTATAGTCAATATTAAAATTTAAAAAAATAAAAACTGTGTAGATATTTGCTGGAGACAGAAAATAGAACTGTGAGCAGAGTAAAATTATTAAAATTTAATCGAGACAAAAAATTTAAAGCTTGAATAAGTTTTCCAGCATCAACTATGTAAACAGCAAACATGCTGTATACATAATACATAGTGAGGATGTTGAATGGGTGTAAAATGCGTAATGCGGTGAGCCCAGAGGACTGATAGATAGATAATCTACACCTGATTATATGGCACTATACACATGAAAAGGAATACCTGCTTTCAGTCCGTTTCTTCATCAGCTTCCACATGTAAGCACATAATATGATTGTGCTTTGTTCCTCGTTTTTTCTTCAGCCTTTGCATTGTACGTAGATAGTATTATTTGTATTTACAGGTCGGATTCGTTTGCATGCAATGAAACGGTAATGAGTCTTTGGAGAATGGCTCTTCTTATACACAGGGGACTTTTCATCCACTTTGACGATGATTTTTACTTTACTCGGACGTCAAGTTCGACAACGAATTGAAGTCGTCGTCGCCTCTCTTTCTTGCTCCACTCTTTCCCTTGCTCACAGTTTTATTTTATTCATCTGCTATCTTGTACAGTATACTATACATGTAAGTATGTGTGTTCTGTAGATGAATAAAGAAACTGAAGCTCATTACCTTTTGACAGATTTATCTACAGAGAAGAAACTGGTGAATTTTTTACACAGTACAAGACCACTGAGACTGACTTGTATGTATGTATGTATGCTTGTACTGAATGCAAGTGTGTGGAACTTGCTGTACACAAGATTTAGCTTTGGATTTCAATGTTGAATAAATGTGAGAATATGCAAGATACGAGTATACGCGCGTGTCATTAACCTTGCTCTCCAGCCGTTTTCCACTCTTCCTTTCTTTGGAAGTTGATTTTGCTTTTTTTCTGTACATGCCTTTACTTTGGCTGTAGCTTTGTGCTCCACTCGGACTTTTAAATGTGCATTTTAACTCAAAGACGTTTTACTTTATGATATGCATATTCTATATACAATACATACATACTTGATGCAAGGAAAATCAGTGAATGGAGGGACGAGTGTTTGGATGGGTTTTTGACCACTCTGGATTTTAATTCAACCCTTTTCTATTTACAGCTGTCGACTATATAGACTGTTTTTACAAGATAACAGCGAGAAATCACAAAAAAATGAAAAAAGAAATTATTTAAAAGCATCATGGAAAATTACAGTCTAGCTAAAAATTAACTCCATCTCGGACATCCTAGCAAAAATCAAAGATAAGGCGGACAATTACAGAATTCATGAATCAGTTTAGGTGTTATTTAAAATTGCAGGAGACTTATGTTTTGTATTGTCACCTTGTATTTCCATTTTAATGAAAAACTACCAAAAAATATTCCATATGTAACCATGGGAAAATGCTAATGGTGCAGCTAAGCATAGTATGAAATAGACAAAATTAAAACTATGACAGAAAGACATGGAAACGAACGGGAAGAAGAAGCGGAAGAATAAAGACGGAATATGCATGGGAAATGCAAGAAACGAGAAGAAAATACATATACATAGATAAAAATGGATTGAACTTTTATTCATATTTTCTTATGAAACTGATCACGAGCAACTTACATTGTTTTCCCCATCTATATACAGATACTAACCATATACACGAGACTGTCATATCAATATCAAAGTCAAGTAGGCAGACAAATGAGCCAAGTCAAGCTCGCAGCTCGTAGCAAGCTAAAGCCAAGACATGTTGGGATTATTGTAGCTATGTACAACTGTTTGGCAAAGAGCTAGACGAGAAAGCTTTTTGACTATGTAAGAACAATATGTGGAGAAAATATGTATGTAGTACCATAACAAAAAATTAGACACGCTTACTCAACGATGGTAAAGAGAAAAGAAAATTCTGGTAGAAAAAGGAATTTGCCTTCAACCAGAAAAAAACGAAGAACATCTCCTGATAAACTGATAAAGAAGTCGCGAAAACACGAAGCAAGTAAATATAGAGTAGAATAGAAATACATTACAAAATAGAATACAGAGACGAATACAATATTCAAGCCCTTGTATGTATGTACATATAACTGAAGAGAGTGAGAGAGGCAGACAGCCAGAGTGAGCGAGGGAGAAAGAGCTCCGGTAACAGCGATGTTCGTCGCACTCAGTATACAATATACAGTATACACACTATGATATGGCTTCTTATTCGACACAATGCGTGTGTGTATAAGAGGAGAGATAGTGAAAGACATTTCTATTCCTTTTTTCTCCTATACGGAAATTTCGTTTAACGTTTCCACTCGGCTCTTTTTCTGCTCCGAAATGTAGGGAGGCAACAAGATGTAACATGTAGCTGTTTTTCCACATATTTCCGAGCTAAAGGCCTCCTCCTTCACCATTGTCATGTGAAAACCATCATTTTTCTCCGTTTTAGTCCGCGTTCCTCTCGCAGCTTCTTTCATCATCCCATGCTTAATTTTTCTATCTATTTGCAGACCTTACTCTGACACTATACGTTTTACGCTCATTTCAGGCGTTATCTTTTTGTGTCTTGTGACCTCACATTAATGTAAAGACTCCCACCTGATTATATAAGCACGTACAAAAAATGCACGTATTTGAAGTCTTCCATTGATAGAAATTGCTCAATGAAAAATCCCCTTTGACAAATACGGATATTTTAAACTGCTGTGTTTTGGAATACGTTACACGTGAGACGGGGACACGTTTTTTGGTATTTGGAGAAATTAAGGATCCAGTAATATCTATCTGCATAATACAAACAATATGCGCCTACATGTGATAACCAAATATATCGGTTTTGGAAACACGTGTATCCATATCAATCGAATTTTAATATCCGAGGTAATAAGTCATCAATCTCGTAAAAACATTAGTATCTATACACAAAGCTCAAACAAAACTCTTTGAAAAGATGTACACATGTAGAAGTTATTTTATTACCAGCTGTATATGTAGTAGAAAAGTACTTGCTGTTCATTTGTTGTTTAATAATAATGCTATCATTGTCCTGTATTTTAAACCTGCATACATGTAAATACATGTATAGAAACGTATCTAGGTACCTATAATTGTGCAAATTTTATCATCGAGTTTACATTCGCAGCGTTTATATACACATATACCTACGTATGTATCCCCAATTATATTGTAGGACTGACTTGGTGGCTGATACGCAGAATAATGATGATGAATATTCATTTTCATGTGTGTATATGCAGGCAACCATATTTTTTATTATTACTTCTTTGGTCGTTTTATGAATAATATTGGCCAGTCTACGGCCATAAAGTTTGATGTAACTTTTATTTCTCATTTTAACTCTACGGGGAAATTGAGAGTGTTTTTGTGCATGTACATTTGCAAACAAATTATTTTTCATTACTTATACACGGTATACTTTATACACATGTACATACAAACGAAGAAATTGCAGACTGATGATTTGTAGACCACAGATTATTCATAGAATGAAAAATATTTTTATATGCTTATTTTATCGAAAGGCGGTGTGTAGACGCGTTGTCTTGAATGTAGAAGGTAACTAAATAATATTCGAATGCAGAATGAGCTTACTCCTGACATTTCTTTCATCATCTCAGTCATTATGTGCTGTGCATCACATATATTTATCATTTATCATGTAATATGCAATATCTAGCCGAAACCTGCCGCTAAGGGGGGCGGGTGTGTGCTATTTTCATTTTCATTGTTGTTTAAAGTTTTTCTTTCTATTAAATCTTTAGGTTCAAATCAAATGATCAAATATACCCCTGTAATAAAAAACGCAAGGTTTTAGATTACTAGACTGACTAATTCTTCTAGTTTTCCAAGGCATAAATTACAACACGGCGTTTGTGACGCAATTTGTTTTGACCCTCTGACAACTTTTGCACACAAACACACAGACTGACAGACTGGCGGAATTGTTGTTTTAGAGAAGTAGCAAAAGTGTATAAAGCTTGAGTTTAAGGAGAGTTTTTCTTTGTGTGTGATATTATGTCGGCGCTTGAAAGAGAGTTTCAAAGCAAATGAAAAATGTGTGTAAAAAATTGTAGTTTCTTACTTTTGGCCACAATCAACCGTCAAATCTGAGCCTGACTCCCTGTTTTTGACCTTCTGACTTCCAACATCTAATGTCTATACATTATACGCATATAATGTGACGACATTTCCATTTAAGAATTTTGGTGTAAACATTAAACTATATAAACCAAATCTTATCAATAATATTACGCTTTACTTTCATACTTTAAGCTTTTTTTAGCCGCATAATAAAAATGATGTCGTGGAATACGAAGGTATAGGAAGCGAAAATCCAGTGAAATTTTTTTAAAAATCCCTTAATATTGTTATAATAGCATTCTGGGTAGTAATCAAACTTTATTTTACTTTTTTCTAATCATTAATGTATAGTCGATGGAAAAATTAAAGTATGAAGAAAAAGTGTTGCAAAAACAAAGTTTGCAAAGGCTGAGATATCTGTGCCGTTTGTATCATCGTCGTCGTCCTTTCCATCATACGAATATGTACGGCAATACATATTTCAATTAAAGGTGTGACCTTGATCTTCTTTCGTTTGACTGCGTTGAGTTGATGAGATTCTCAAGCTCAGACTCGTCAACAGCCAACGCCAAAACTAATACCCAAACCCAAACCATAAGCCAGCGCAATGAACTGTTGTTATTAAACTTTTTACAATTTTATTCCATTATTTCCATCACAAATTGAGCCATCGCAACAGGGAGACGAGAATAATTCCCTTGTTCCTCCACTATGTATATCAGTTGACTCGAGGTGACAGCTCGTACGTACAGGGGAAGGTTGGTAAATATTCTATGAATTAAATTCGCTGGCTGGTTTTTCCTGTCGTCTATATGTACATAAGTGAAATACATACACGCACAAGCAGAAGTTCACAGTAAGTATACGCAAAAACAGATATTAATTACAGATCACAGACACACTGCAGACTCTACATATGCATACAGAAAAATGAATACTTTAGTTTTCTATACAAAATAGACTTTATTTCTATGTAAAGTGGACATGAAAGGGGCGAATGGTTTGGGGGAAATGAAAGGCATGTATCTGTATGTGTGTGTAATTCGAGTGTTATTGCGAGTTGAAACGAAATACACAAGGTTAGAATTTAAAATCTACATCCAGATCACATGGCTTCTCCCTTTTACTGTGCTTTTGTCGTTCATTTTCGTTTGCTCATTCACTCGCTGATTACACACTCTTTTGCTTATTACATTACTTAATACGCATGAAGGCGCAGGGACAAACCCACTATGAAAAAGTAGGCAAGATGAAAAGGAAAAATTATTATTACTTTTACATATATATAGATGTATGCATAGAAATATCTACGCAATACGCAATATTAGCATTCTTTTGTTTAGTTTATTAAACTGATATTATGAGACGAGGAAACAAAGAGTAGACAAGGATTCACTACAATGCTTTAAAATAAGAGGATTAAATAGTTATGTTTTTTGGACAGTGCTACATATTACACATACATACATATGTACTAATGTGCTGTAGGTATACTAAAAACCACATTATTTTGCTCACGATTGGATATAGTGAGACTTAAACTTGGTCAATATCATTGCTAATATTTATATGCTAAACCAAATAATTGGGAGTTGTTTGCCGTTTACATTTCTATTTTCCATCAGCTACTGAAACAACAACACGAACAATAACAATTATTGTTATTGTTATTATTAGTCTTTCGTTTGTTGTTTAATTTTCTTTTTTTTTCTTTTGTCTCATCGTGCTACACTTTTCCACGCTATAGGAATAAAACAAATTGCTAATGAAGAAGAATACGAGTAGGAGGAGGAGGAGGAGAAGAAGAACGAGACAAAATCGACTTCTTTTTTGTTATCCACAGTTCACATTTTATTTTCACAAATTTCACATTAGAAACTTTGTATTGTGAAACATTCGTCATAATTCAAAGTTGAATCGTCAAAGTTGATGTGGCACCTTGTAAGTGTTTTTTGGTAATACAACAAGATGTGAAAAGGCAGGATGCGGAAAGCTGAGAAGTTGAAACGGCTTTGAACTTGATTCCTTCAAGAAAAAAACAACAAAGAATTAGCAAACACAGGCATCTGGTACAAATGTTGTGGAGTACATTAAAATGGAGATGGCGTACCTACATGTATGCACTTGAATTATTTTGATATTTTGATTTCAAGTGTGATGTCAAAGTAAAAACATATTTAACACGCGAAAGAATATACACATATTATGTGTAATGTGTATGCACGGGAAAGAAATACATACATAGTATGAAACATCTCGACATGTTTTTATAATTTGTTGTCATCTTCTCTGCTTTCCTCCCGTATAATATGATGTACATATGATACACTCACAATATTTGTTTGGACAATGTGAACAAAACGAGAGAGAACCCCCGAATAACAAATAACAAAGGATGCTGATCATAAGAGACAAATCTAGCGTTGTGTATAATGTATTTACGTATACTACTAGTGTGTGTATTATCTACATGTACGTAATACTGTGTATACACATCCATGTCGCCTGACACTGTTTGAGATGAAGATGAAACTACGCATAATATTTATTTTTCTCTCAAACGTGTTATATCACAAACCTACGCGTTAACGTTTTTTCAAAGCGGAAAACGACCAGCTGGAATACATATGTACATACATAGAAAGAATTAGTATATGTATGTACTTACCGTACATTTACATACATATGTATGTATCTTGTACAATGCACAAGAACAAGTATCTACATGTATACTTAGCTGGGTGTCACGACTTGTAAACAGACATCGAGTTGGAAAGTATAAGCTGGAGCTCAAGGACAAGTTACAAGCAAAGCAAAGGCAAAACCTGGCCAACATTTGCAAACATCGGATGTGTATAATATGTATGCATAATACCCTTTACGTATTTAATATCTGTAGTCAAATTTATCGTCTTTGTGGTGCCCAGTTCAAAATTTCTAGATTTTTTCAAGCGAGATAAAACCTGACTTGACTTTCCTCCTTCACTATTACGCATATTATACAAAACAACCAGAAACGCCGGGCCCAACATACTTATACACATACATACATTGTATCCATTTTTGTAACTGCCACAGGTTTTGCAGGATGCTCCCATATTTTAGTTGCACATTATTCTTGCATAAATTAAGGTTGTAGCAAAAGACGCAAATTTGTGTAAGTATATATGCATATATTATGTGGAACGTACATAAACACATGTATCTACATACGTACTATAAAAAGTACTTGGAGGAAAAATGAAAAAGTTGAGACACGACAAGAGTTTTCTTTTGCACAAAATTTGTAGAGCATTTGTACACATTTTGTATTATTTGCACGCCACTCAACATTGCACGTTGAACGTTAATAAATGTGTGATGTTTGCGAATGTGTATACTGTATACATATTATACACTATACACATGCATTTAGAACGTCTTGTCTTGCGACATGCCCAGTGTCAACTGCCAAAAAAGCGGGTTGTCAAAGCTCAAACAGTTTGACTTTGAATGTTGAACTGTAGCGACAAACATCTAGCATCTTGTGCAAAATCTCATTCGCACTCACACTCTCGTTTCCTTTTGCTCACTGTTCATGTGTCAGACCGTTCTCGCCATTTGTCATGCCAAAATATTGTACAATATGTAATATGTATGTATACATATGCACCATTTTGTGTAGTACTTTCTGCTCGGTCGGATAAACTCTATTCTTTTTTCTCTTGGAACAGAGAATATATATATAGTACATTCGATACGAATTACTCATAGAGCGGCTTTGGATTTGGTTTTAGCTGTGACTTTGTCTACATCTGCTTTGTTGGGGTAGATGTACTGTTTTAATTTTATCACAAATCATATGTTAAGTGAAAATGCAAAACTTGACTTAAATTCGTCGAGTTTTAGGGTGGCAAACATTTTGAAATAAAATCATTAAATCAAATGAAAACACATTGCATAATCCGACTATATACATACCGTAGTTCACCAAATAAATACCCTGGGTATTTATTTGAAGCTTTGCGAAAAATCTATGACTTTTACGTATAAAAGACATCATACTGGGTAACTATTAGGGGTTGGGTATTTATTTGGTAAATTACGGTACTTTCTTCAAGTAAATCATGTCTCATTTGTCATTTATTTGTTTAAAATACTTGAAAATGACGGCCATGTTTCTCTGTCCACATCATCGATTGTCAATCTTATAAAATTTTATGAAATTGTGATGAGATATGATAAGATTTTATTTAAAGGGCACAATTTATATACGAGTATGGTATTACAATATGCTCATATCCCATTTTTTCCCAGGAGTGGCAGTTTGCGCCTCGGTCTACGGTCTTATTGTCATATCCATTGAAAGGTTTTCAACATTATTTTGTAGACTTCATTTTCGAATTTGCTGTGTTCAAAATATGTACGGCAAAATCTGTCTTTAAACTTCAAACATTGTAAATTTGGTTTTGGCTTTTAGATTGCTGATCATTTGGTTTCCTCTTCGATGGCAAGTGACCAAGAAAATGTCGCTGATGGTCATGGGAGGAATTTGGCTGTGGTCGTTGACCTTGTCCTTCCCCTGGCTTATGTTTTTCAACTTGACAAATATGGACATGGATCATCCGGACGTCCGCTTTTGTGTCAAGACATGGTCACAAGATGTCACTGGAAATGTTTTTTATGTGGTGATCAACTTGGGTCTCTTTTACCTTTTCCCGTTGTCCATAATTTTTGTCTGTTACCTATTCCTTTGGATGAAAATGTTGCAGCGGGATGTTCGAGTAACATCAACCTCTTGTGTATATTCTGCTCTCCATGGTTCATGCGGATTCCAGGCGGACACGACCAATCCTGGCACAATAAATACTCGACGGAGAAGATCAGAACGACGACGAAAAAACAAAGTTGCAGCGAATCTGAGTCGGCGAGGTCGCATGCAAACGTAGAGCACAAGTGTGCATATGGCATGTAGTAGATTCCCGTTTACACGGGATTGGCTTTTTTCGCCATGTATTTATGATACTTCATGACAATAGCCATTCCGCCGTACTACATTATTTACGGACAACCTCGTATACGTGCATAATTATTACACAATTATAAATCATGTACCTACTATTTCTTTGTCCTTTGTACCGTAAATGTACCCGAGTTGGAAAGGCCGCTCCTGAGTTGGAAAGAATATGCGCTCCGCTTATTTTCTTTCCTAAATTTTATTTTGTAGTATCATATTATTTTGAATCATAAATTCAAAATCTACATACGATTTACTTTAAAATACCTTTTTACTACATCAGTTTTGGTCATTAGGTTGTAACACAG
>JAQIVE010006777.1:0-11162 GCA_034698285.1 Sminthurinus bimaculatus | reverse complement strand
TTGTACATCATGTACATATACTCTATGGCGAAAAACTTGAATTGTGCTGCAGCAGCACAATTCAAACAAACACGGTAATATTGACGTCAGTGTTTTGTTGACATGAAATGGTGAAGTTTTGACGTGACTTTGAAGCGATCATGTTACATTTCTACACTAATGGTCAATGTTTCATGAAAAGCTGATGATAGAACATTATGTGATTCATGACCAGAATCCCATCAAGACACATCTGAGGATCTAATTATGACTCAATCATCATGAGATCTCCTCCAAGGGCCATTTTTTGTTTTCGTTCATTATAAAGTCAATCCAGCATGTCTAAGCCAGGGTCCACACAGCCAAGTCAGTATCGACAGAAGTTTCATTCAATACGGTTTCACGTGTTTCATTTATTGAAAGGAAACAAAAGGACAAAGAACAGACGAGCCTTGTAAGTATGTTTACAGACAACTTTCCCTTTGAACTCAAAAACTCTCATTATAAATGTTTTGCTGTGTACGTTCAAAAATGTTACAAAAAAGGTACATATTTGCGTAAAAGTTGTATAATTATTGTACAAACCATTAAATTATTGAGATCTCAGTATGTTGGTCTAGCTCTGGGAGATGGATTAACACTAGTTATTATTGTATAGCATGATGACACATTATGCACGTAAAAATGACAACTTGATGGTAAGTTGTAGGCAAGATATTTAAATGTTAAATGTGAAACATATTATTAGGGAAAAAAATTATTAAACACAATAATTAAAAATATTTTTGTCTAAATACAAGTTATTTAAAAAAATAGAGTATATAAAATATAGAACAAAAACTATCGCTATATGTTATTATACGCAACCTCCAGAGTTCCCCTGTACCAGTGAAATTCTGTCCATTATTATAGAGATAAATAACCATTTGTTGTTATACATGTACGTTTGGATTGGATTACCATACTAATTAGTAATAATTACTATAGTGTGTAGTGACGTTACACTTTTGATTGTTATTTATCACTTATGTACGTATAATATTTCAAATTGTGCATTTTAGTATTTATGGGTAAATTAAACTGTTGTAAAAAATATTAAAAACAAATATTATGTACATATGTGTTTAATGGAACCCCTAAAATCCTGATCCTGAATACAACATACATTATGTTACTGGATAATAAAAAAACCCGTGTTGTTTTGTACATTACACAAAAACCGTGTTTCATTTATATTTACATTCTTATTTTGCTGTTCTCTTCCATCTACTCTGTCTCCGGCTGTATAAGCTCTCATAAATCTTGTTGAGGCGTAATTTGTTTGAAATCTTTTCACTGTTTTTACATTTTTGTAAGTCGACCGTGTATTCACATTATACATAATACATGCATAAACAAGTTGACGACAAGATTTGATTAAGAATAAACTTTTTTTAAAAAACAAAAAGAAATACACTGTGACAACAGCTACATACATAAATACTTACATGCACAGTTATACAAAAATAAGGACAGTCGTAGATATCACGCGAGTATTAGTGGAATGAAGTGGAACGAGAGATGAAAAAGATATTTACATATTTACATCCCCATTTTATATCTTCACTTATCGTTACACAAGTGGAAAATGGGACACTTTTTTGTCGAGTGACAAGCAAGTAAAAAACAAGTCAGGCCCGAGGAGGGGGAAAAGAGAAAAGCTACTGTCTCGGGAAATGAAAAGTGTAATGATAGTAGTAATAATAATAATAATAAGGCAGGGCATAATGCTGCTGCTGGAATTTATTCAAGGAGATCTTTATCCTCTCCTTTTGTGTAATTCTCCTCAAGTTTATGTACACATAACACATAACTTAATACATCCGTGCATCACATTATGAACGAGAGAAACGGAAAATGTACAAGATAACATGGAATTAAAGTAGAAAAAGAAAAGAACGTAAGTATATGTACAATGTACAACGTGCATACAACTTTCTTAGACAGTGACTGTGTAAATAGGGAGTATGCAGTCAAAATAACCTGTACGTTTGAGCTTGTAGCCTCATAAGAAGAAAAGCATAATACACATACATAGTCATATGGAAGAAGGAAGAAAATAAAAGCCACCCTGATGCTTGTGTAAATAGTAAATAGAAGGAGACAGGCAGCAATAATAATATTCACTGCATATATACACCATCGATACATAGTTACATAATGCATAGTCTATGCTGAAAAAGTACTGTGGTATACTTAGCGTTGTTGTTTTTTCCGGCTTTTTTGCCACTTCTCCGATATAAGATCTATGAAATACTGCATTTTCTTTTATAAATGTGTATTTATAAGTCCAAACTATGTACAGACTACACAAACAGGCCTGACAGACTACAATAAATTATATTGAAAACTACTGACATTATTACTGCATGTACATTGTACATATTATGTATATGTGTGTAACTACGTTGACTCTGTGATAATCCCGAAATTCTACCATTGAATACCAGTGAAATAAAATGAAAGGAATCGGGTGATGTGGTATTTTCACCACAAAATACTTGTCTTTTTCCTGTAATCCTCTTTTCAGTTAACTTACATGTATAAATTTGATTCATTTCTCTACCATATCAATCATCAAATACCAGAACCACGTGTCCGCGAATAATTTGACACTAGCAATGATATAATATAGTGGTTCATGAATCACGTGAAAGCATATATTATATCAGTGTATCTGTGTTGAAGCATACTTGAACCTTTCCATAGCTACTTTATGTATATAATTTTTCTACGTAGAAGCTGGCTCAAAGGTAAAGCGATTCAATGAATAATCATGATATTATGTAATGCAGTGTTAAAATTAAAAGGTTTGCCTCACACTTTCATGTACTGGGGAAATGGATGAGCTTTGGTCTCGGTCTTCGGTCTCAAGTTTTAAACAGTGATCTGGGTATTTACTATTTACACAAGTGACATGTTCTGGTTGAAATCTGAGAATCGCCATTATTCATGTGGTTTGTTGTGGTATGTGTAAAATGTGGACGGAGAAATTTATAACCGTAACTTATAGCAATATATATTTCATGGCAATATCAATGCATCAGTATTTACATAGTATGTTATGTGTTATATACGCACGTTGTTTGTAGGTATATGTATAAAAATAAGAAAAGTCAACAAAGTATGGCAAATAAATGCAAAGTGCCTGATTTCGGAACACACGTATGTAATGTAGTATGCACATATGTATATGTACAACATGTTTATGGTGGCTACAATTCAAAAAACCATTTTTGTCAATGACTCGGCTAAATCTCCATGTCATATTTATACTTATAGTCATAGTCATATTTTTTCGAGGAGTAGGAAAGCAAAATGTTCCTTTTTATATTTTCTTTCCTATTCTCTCAAGCTCCTTGCAATGCCACTGATAAACAATAGAGGACAAAGAGTACAATGCAAACTTATGTAACATGGTTTATTTATATAACACCATAAATTGGAATTTGGTGGATTTTAAATGAACCAAGAAAAAATCTACGATGTAAGTATAAGAAAGGAAAGAAATTGTGTGTATGCAAGCTTAATCTATTCTTATTTATGTCTATCTATTTTTGGAGAAAGAAGAACGAGAATGCACTGTATAGGAGTCAGAGCTCTATATACATATGCCCATATACACAAAGTTTTTTGATGTTTCTACATAAAATTGTGCCGTTTGAAATCATGAGGATTAATTAAAAGTTGTATGAATCGTAGTAATATGATATTATACATAGAAACTGCAGTTTTTGGTACATGATGCAGCTTCTTTTTTGACCTACCTACTGCACCGTAAAAATTCAATTAAACGCAAGTTAAGGGGGTGTTTCTTGACCTTTCTCAAGTAGATATAATGAGAAAAAAATGCGTTTACTTGGAAGGTTGAGTTTTAATGGTACAATTTTACTTTCATTTTTCTGATGCTTTCACCACATAAACATTTTGCAACTAAAAACACTATGAAGTATGCAGAAATTATAGATAACATTTTTAATGCAATAATGAAAAGTATGATCAAGTCATAAAAAATAATGCAGTATTATGTGCAAACATATAATAGACGCCATACAAAAGATCAAAAAGTGGCCCACCGGTTATCTCCACAAAGCATTTCTTAATTTTTATGTTTATTCATCGCATATTATAAGTTACAATCATTTGTCCAGTGATCAGTCGGTTAATGTTAAATTTTTAAAGTTTCCATAGTTTCTCTTATTTATCAAAAATAGATATTATACATATGATACGTATAGCATGTCTCCAGTTTGTACATATTGCAGAAAGTTTGGCATTTGTTACAGTATATTACATTAGGTCTTTATAAATTGGTTTTGACAGTCCTTGGTAATCAGTTCAAATGTAAAGGAACCCAATTATTATTACAAATGTTACATTTAATACAAAAGTATACTTATCTCTAAATATCTCTAATATAAAAGTATAACTGACTATTCTTTGTAGAAGCCTATATTGTCATTTCGAGGGAAAGTGCCAGTAATATTGCAGGCACCCGGTATTACTACCTATTATGTATTTATAATTGTGGGCTACTTTTATTTTATTTCGATTTGTTCAGATAGAAATGAGCCTTCATTGTATACACGAGCTCCATTTTGAAAAATTTCAAAGGAGTATACGGTCGAAAGATGTACAACGAGCCAACTGCTATTTTCAAGGGAGCACACGATTTGATGATGCGTCTCTGATAGTTATACGCTGGTAAGCGAGGAAGGAAAATTTTGGATATCTTCAAAGAATTCTTGAAAATTGCCGAAGCCTTGGGAAATACAAGATATTGATAGGACACAGTTGTGACGAACAGCATAATGTATGACAAGTAGAGTATTGGCTTGTCCTAAAGTCAAGAAGCAACACATCAAACATAAACATATTATAGCTGATTCTCTTTTATCTTATTCATTATTCACTAGTACTTCGCATTTTTACATTTGAACAAACTTAATTTTAAACAGTTGGTTTCTTACGTGATAAAAGTGTGTAATTGCGTAGCTGGTCGAGATAGTGATAAAAACCACGATGATTTTATGTCCTGGTGTTGATATCTGGGGTTTCAGAAAGAAAAAAATCTAAGCTAAGCATTGCATAAAATTACTGTTTAAATTTTGCATAAAAAAAGATGGCTGTACCTTTGAACAATACTGATTAAAATAAATATTTAGCAGCTGTAGACATCGGTAGCGCATGAAAAATGTGATTTTTGGGGATTTTGCAATCTGACCTCTGTACACAACAACAAATAATTAAAAATATATGTAATAAACTGTGCTAAATTATGACACATACTTTTGCAAAAAAAAATTCATGCTTAAATTTTTTTAAAAAACTTCACCAACTTGATGTTTGTCAGCCAAATGGCTGTAAGCAGAAGGTAAGAGTAGGTGACGAAAATATGAAGGAGGGCAAGCCACCACTGAAACCCGAGGTGAAAGTACTCAAAAATTGAGTAGAGTGCATAAAACCAATATCGATTGGGATTCTCGGGAGATAAAAGAGATATTAAATGCATGTGTCTCGACGGCTTTTGAAGAATCAAGATGGTCACACATGGTACATTTGTGACGGCCGTGACGATGAAACCAAAGAGCAACTTCTCAAACTTGGTTCGCTTCTCTATCTTTGACATCTCCTCATCTATTTTATACAATATTCAAGAGCCAGAAAATGTTATGTGTATGTATACTTATCATGCATAAAAATAGCATTAAAAAATAAAAATGATTGAAAATATGCATTGAACTTACACTCCATCATGTAAATGACTTTGATAAACTGATTGACAAACTGTATGAACTGCTTTTTCTTCAAGTTGACATTGATGACCAAAAGTATGTTCAGGATATGACATATCAGCCACATGAAATGAATCGTCTTCTCAAACAAGGGAAACTCGTCGTTGTGATAGGCCTGGACATGGAAGAATCTTCCAATGATGAAAATGGTGTAGAGAAATGAGTACCAGTTGAAGATTCGCCACATGTATGCCGCATACGTTTTATCCTGCAACACTAGCTTATGACGGCAAGTCTCCCAGGCAAAGGGCATGAAGCCCAGCGCCGAGCCAAAATCCAAAAATCTCCCAAAGTAATGCATGGACCGAATACTCAAAAGTCGAGCTGCTGTGGAGGAGTACTCGGGGGCTTTTAGTAGACCTAACCGCTGTAATTTCTTCACCTTTTGATACATCTTCTTTTGCTTACTCTCCATATTTCCGGCGTTCTCTGTGTGAGCGTCCGAGGCTACAGAGATGACTTCAACCAACTCCATCGTTTTGAATAAACAAGAGACACAGCTTTATATTGTTTTTCTATTTAGATGTAACGGAAATTAACCAGCATACAGTTCACAGTTAGCCAATTGTACAAAAACACTTTCAAGAGAAAGTTTTCTTTGTTGTGTAAAAACCGGAAAATCGGCCATTTCCCCAAATTGCTTTTAACTTCACAAATTAGTCTTTGTGTTTTTGTGCATATTATCTTACTTTTACAAATAACTAAAATCAGTTTTGTTTAAAGTGTTTAAAATATAGAGTAACATGCGCCCACTTTAACAGCAACTCAATGACCAGTGGGAATTCAGTACGTCCAAAACTTGAGACTGGTAGGAAAACCTTTAATTCCTTCTTCTTTCTCTCCATTCCAACGCCACAGTGTCTTTGTCTTTGCTCTTTTTGTCGTTTTGCCTCGCTTTAATGAGAAAATCCCCTAAAGCGAGGTTGACAACGTGGCATTGGCGTTTTGAAACATCAAACACTAGAAATTTCACGGGGAAAGGCTGTTAATCAAGAAAAGGGGAAATTCGATATCCGATACACAATATGTGCATTACACATATCTACATAATATGCACATATATACATATTACATATGTATGTATGTTTATGTAATTCCAAAATGTCGGGTACCTACATACATAACAAACTTGATGAAAAAAACAAAGGAATAATATGTGTTGTTGTTTGGTTGAGCCATGTCTACTGGATTTTCACCATATAAACAGTAATGACTCTCTATGTATGTATGTGAATAATAAATAAGAAAGTATCTATGAATAATAGATCACCAAGTAAATGTGTAAGGCATGGAAATTACAAAGGAGAGAACACACGAGTTTTGGTTTTAAATGATTATTATTCTTTGTGGCACCCGAGTCCTCACGACTCTTATGTGTATACATTATGCATACAGCATGCATACCTATATTATGTAAGTATTGTCACCGATTCCCCGAAACCAATTGGATTCAACCATGTACATTGTACATATTACATATGTTTTTGTGTATAACTGACATTATGTATGTAGTCTGTAGTATTATTTTGCAATATGAGCATTGCGTCTAAGGGCAAACTGCTGTTATTGAATTTTTTCTATTCTTATGCCTTCCGTGTTCTTGAACAAAAAGAAGGTAGAGTATATCTCGGATAAACAAGTATAGTATATAGAAGCAATTGGCAATAAGGTTGTTGATTACACAGATGAAAGAAAAAAATCCCAAAGTTCTTTTTCAGTTTCTTTTGTCACTTATTTGGCAAACAAAGAATAAATAGGATTGGCTTTTCAACCTTTGTTTGAATTTCATGTTTTTTTGAAGAGAATTCCATGCTTAATCAATAAAACTAATCAATGATTTTGATACCTTTGTTTTTAACATAAAATTACAAAGGACATATGAAGATTAATACGTAGGAGGCAGGAGGCATAAAAGTCGGTAATACCGGAGAATGTAGGTGCATGGAATGTGTATATGTACTTATTCATCGGGCAATGGACATCGATTCCTCTTAATTATTCATCATCATTTTGTGTTTTGTATATGCTTTGCTTTGAACTTGTTGCAATACACAAACATGTATTTATTGCTAAAAAAGTGCGTATAGAAAAAGGAGCTTTACTCCTTTTTTGTTGGGAACCGGAGAGTTTTCAATACATACCTATTATTTTTGCATAAAAACTGCGTAGTGTATGAATAAACCTGTCGACCCGAAAAGCAAGGAGTTTTAAAAGAACTTAAATTCGTTAAATTATCTAGTTTTCAGTAAATTTGCAAAGGGTGCACGTTTCAGTGGAAAGGAAATGATAAAGTGCTTAAAGTAATCGAATATGATGAGATAAAATGAATTGATTTAAGATATTTATCTCAATTTTATTAATTTTCCAGTCAGAGTTCCAATACATAAAGTATAAACAGTAATAAACATCGTTCTATACATGGTTCACATTTGTTTTACTGGCCAAATGGCAGCATGAAAATCACAAGACACAACTTTTCGTTTTCAGGCAATAAGCTCGAGATTACAGGCATTTTTCTGTAAAAACAGGGCTATTATAATTTCCTTCAGGTTTCGCATATTGAATAGTGTTTCGATATAAACGTTAGTGAAATAGATAGAAGGTTACAACTTAAAAAGCTACAAAGTACAAAAAAATAGTATAAACACAAAAATCACAAAGTTTAACATTAAACCTATTGAAAATGAACAAATTTTAAAACGAACCAACAGGGTATATATCAAACTTTTCCATCTATTAAAAAATAGGTGGTTAAATTCCTTTTTTATTGGTTTTAGTTTTACTTTTTAACATTTTAATTGTAATGCTCAAATGAAATAAGAGCTTCTAAGTGGCACATATTCGTATCTAGTTGTTGGAAATCTAAAAGTAAACCGGGATGGTCTGTAGCTTGGAAGCTCGTAGGCGGGTTGGTAAGAGGTTTGTGGGGGTGGTGTTGGTGGTCCATAAACAATTTGAGGGCCTTGGGGTTTATTGTATGAGTACCCTTGGACAGGACGAGGGGTTGTTGTGGTGGTGGTAGTGGTTGTGGTCTGAGGAGGCAAATAAATGGGTTGCGGAGTAGTTGTAGTTGTCGTTGTTTGAGGAGGGACACCATAAAGTTGTCGTGGAGGATTAGCTGGTCTAAATACAAAACGGGAGGGTGGTCCGTATTCACGGGATGGAGCCGACCAGACTGGGCGAGGGGTAGTTGGTTTTTCAGTGGTGGTAATTGCGGGCACACCATAAATGTTGCGTGGAGGTTGAGCAGAAGGTGGAGGTCCATATATAATTGTGGGTGGTCGTCTGGTGGTCGTAGTGGTCACTGGCTCATAACTGTTATAATAGTAGTTACTTGAAGCAGGTTCATAATACACTTGTTGAGTTTGTCCTTGAATTGGGTAAGCGCTGGGTGGAGCGGGTTGATAAGAGTCCTGAATGGGGGCGGGGGCAGCAGCAGTAGGGTTTGGAGGCGATTGAGGGGTATCCGAGTAGGTAAACGTGTGCTGGGGTCCGATCGGTCCAGGAGCAACAAGGTCCAAAGACGGAACTGGAGGCTCTCCTTGAACTAGGAGAACTAGATTTATCGACACTAGTAAAAATTGAGCTAAAGTCTTCCCCATTTTGTGGTTGATTTACTTGACTATGAAAATATAATTTTTAATTCACGGATAAAGTTAAACAACAACACCTTCAACTTCAAGTACGTTATATCACGATAAGAGTGTCCAACAGAATGTCCAGTAAAACTCCAGGTAATTGTCATTTATATAGCTTTCTCGTCTCCCTCTTTGTTTTCCACCCGTTTTGTCCATGTAACATTACAACATGTTTCTTGCATTTCTGGAGTACTTTATTTGATTCCATTGCTTTTTTGCGTACATTTTAACAACAACAATATACGCAAATATTACATTAGTACATACAGTATTGTTAACCCTGAATCTAAGATATAGCGTGTATGTATCTAAAATCTGAATACATAGATATCAGCGTTCCGCATGCAATATAAGCTAATTATGATAGTAATTGTTAATTAAGTTATTATTACTAATATGTCGAGCATATTATATTGATAAACGAGTCGCTGCCAAACATGGCACACGCTTAAACGTTCCGAGTGCATGTATCTACATACACATGTAGCATTAATATGTACACTATATAAATTGAACGTCTTGCCTCCGTGTAGATCTTTGGCGTTTATACATATAATTTTCATAAGTAGGCAGTTTATACAATATATTAATGGGTAAAACAAGGTGGGCGAAGAAAATTTGTGTATTATTTAGTATATTAGCACATTGAATATAATCAATTGTGTGCGTGTCCACTGTCAGAGGACAAGAGGTACGTACACCAGTACATGCACATTACATATATCGTGCATGTTGTAGTTTGTTTTGTATGTTATGTTATGTTATTATGTAGTACCGATCAACTTGCTGTACTTGATGGATTCAAGTCATATCATGAATTTCTCTTGTGTTGTATTCGCAATTTTACATGTAGACATTCATACTTGATTAACTTTGTGCTTGGTCTACTTGAACGATTTTCGCCGTACGAAAGACCTGGGAATGGTAATATATTGTCTTTGTTTTTTATAGGCATATATATTTGTAGGTATGTATCTGTGTATATACTGTATACTGTATATTTACAGTTTTTTACGTCCAATTGTCAGCCTGGCCATTCTTGGTTTTGGCACATCTGAAGTTCTCTAGTCTGCACTTGAACTTTAGGTAAAAAGCTATTAGCAGGCTATTTAAAATTTGGAATAATATTTTACAACATTTATGACTTGTGAAGTGTTGGGAAAATGCACTTTTCTATAGGAAATCAGTGATGACTGATGATTATCAATGTTGTACTATACAATTATGGAATACATAATTACATTTTTATTGGGTCTCTTTTTTTTAAACCAAGCCTGTAGAAAGGGAAAACTCTTAAAATACATAAATAACTCTCCCTTAATTATGACGCTATACTATATACAAATATTTTCCGTGCTTTGCTCCTGCTTACATATGCGTATTACAACTTACTTACTGATAACTTTGAACTTATCCAAATCTTTTTTTCACAGACGAAACAAAAAACTAAAGTTGGAAATTAAAAAAGTTGAAAAAGTTTGTTGGGATGCATGTCACTCTTATAAAATTAATCTCGTAACTTTTTTTCCATTTGTGCAATTTCCAAATTAGAAATCGTGTTCTCGTGCGTACAGATGCCTAATATGAGCAGCTAATTTTCCAGTGCAATTAGATGTAGCTTTTAATGCAACTTGCAAACAGAAAACTCGTTTTCATTATCCCCCCCCCCCTTTATTTTCCTTAAATCTCGGGTTCTCATATTATGTACATT
>JAQIVE010006776.1:0-11165 GCA_034698285.1 Sminthurinus bimaculatus | reverse complement strand
TGCACTTGCATTTTTCCGTATGTCCATTTTGTGAATTGCAAATCTTTGTATGTCCATTTTGGCACCTTCACCCACGAAATGCATATTATATTCAAAGAAAGTCACATGGCAAGATTTCACAACATGCAGTAAATATTTTACTCGTCTTGACCTTTCTTCTTCTTTTTCTGAAATAGCTCTTTGTGCCCGACCTCCTTTACCACGTCTCGGTTACAAAAGGGGCAATTATCTCGCTCTTCCAACTCATCTGAAATAAAAAAAGAATAAAATTAATGTCTCACTTGGTTTGGCAGTAGGCTTTAAGTATAATATTATCAAGTTTACAGAAAACTTTGATTGCTGGCACAACTATAGATTTATAATGGTATGTTCATAAAAACTTAAAAAAATCACAACAAAATTTAATAAAGCATCAAAGAATTTTTAACCAACAGCATTTCTACAAGAAGTTTTAAGCATTAATCATATTTAATTGGCTTGTTTTCAATTTCATATTAAAATGTTACTTATAAAATATCGAATGTAGTACTTATTAGTTTTTAGTATTACCCTTGCTGAAAGCATAAGAACAGGAGCCGCATAAGATGAAATTAGGGGGATGAAGGGCCTTCTTGCAGAAAGCACAATTAAAGTCAACCTTCTTGTTTCTTTTACCACATTTACAATAATATCCAATAAGTATGTTGGGCTGAAAAAATGAAATAAGTACATCTCATGTAACCATCATTTTAAACATCGTATCATCATTGAATTGCTTACTTACATACATACTTACATAATTGATAAAACATACTTCATGCAAACGTAATAATTTAATTGCCAAAGGTATTGTGAGCTAAAGGTTTAATGTTATATAGGTACAAGAAAAACATTACGTAGGTTTAATTAAAAGAATTACCTTATTAAAGTCATTTTCATCGTCTCTTCCCCTCTTCCTACTTCCTTCTCCGCTTCCCCCTTGATCCAGCCCTGTTTCTTTCAATTTTAGAGCTCATGCTGTTTTTATTATGTATGGTTTTATTAGTAGTTAATTAAAACAATTAGGCCAGTCTTAAAACTAAGAGTTTAAAAATTTTGGTTTAAGGATGAGCGTATCTAAGTACGTGTAGTAAGTGCTGAATGAACACGATATTTGATGTGTGGGTAAAGAAAAATGCACGTTCTGGTTCGTATACTTATGAATTTCGAGCGCTTTCTGTTTTTTGGGCACATTTCCGAAACATTTCATTTCATGGAAAGAAATGTTTCGGGAATGTTTTCCAGAATCCTTCCGTTCTCCCTAATTCGTGCGACCTCTTTAGCCCTAGATAGTCACTGTTTTTCACGAACTGGACTCTTAACAAAAAGAATTTCCGCACAGTGATGGGCCAAGTGAACTCGATATGGACCGTTTAAAGCAGTTAATTGCCAGTGATTGGAGACTTATTACCCGGTGTTTGGTAGAACACCTCGGGGTACATCATTCCACAGTAGCCACCCACCTCTACCAGTTAGGGAAGAAGACCAGACATGGAATGTGGCTACCTCATGATTTGACCACTAGTCAAAAATGACCAAAAGTTGACACTTGTTGGGAACTTCTTCGTTTTTGAAGAACCACCAACTCGATTAATGGCAGTATTAGTGATGATGAGAAGTGGGCAGTGTATGTTATTCATGCAATAGGGAAGCAATAGCTGGAACCTAGGCAGAAGCCAGTACCAAGACCAAACGTTGAACCACATGGGAAAAAAGAAATTCTCTCAGTTTTTTGGGATATCCGTGTAGTAGCTTTTTGGGAACTATTACCAACAAATACTGCTGATACCTCACAAATTAACTATGACCAACTGGAGAAAATTCGAGCTGGTCTTTCCCGAAGACATAAAATTGAAGAAAAAATTCACGTTCTGTACGATAATGCAAAACCGCATGTTTCAAAAATGACTCCACAAAAAACAAAGGATGCAAAGGTGGGCTGTTGTACCCTAACTTTTGTACTCTCCGGACATTGACCCTACTGACTACCATGTTATTAGATCTCTGTCGCATTATTTAACTAGGAAAAAAATTAGTGACCGAGAGCATCTTCGAAAGCAGCTTCAAAAAGTTTTTCAGTCGTAGCTTGCAGAGTTTTACAGAGACGGGATTCTTTCTCTACCTCAGCCGTGGGGACGAGTAGTTGATAGCAATGGTACATAGTTTGCTTAAATATAATTATATGTTTTTGAAATAAAAATATAAGAAAGTACTCTTGCAAGTGTCCAAGGACTTTCCCGACAAGCCAATAATACTATGAACTGGTTGAAGTCCTGCAAAAAAGCGCCAAAATAAGATATTTTTGAAAAAACATTCAAATGAACTCGAAAATTCGCCGTTTTTGAAAAAACATCAAACTGAACTCGAAAATTCGCCGTTTTTTAAAAAAACATCAAAATGAACTCGAAAATTCGTCGTTTTTGAAAAAACATCCAAATGAACTAAACGATTCGTCGTTTTCGAAAAAACATCGAAATGAATTTAAAAATTTGCCGTTTTCGAAAAAGCATCAAAATGAACTAAAAAATTTGCCGTTTTTGAAAACAGCTAAAACCTGTAAAGCAAGGACTTCTAGATACATGTATCCGGATAAAGGTCAAAGGTCAACCTCAAATTCACATTTTTGCTATTTAATTCATCCAGCCGTTTACGCCCATGTTACGACTCCACAATTGTGTGTAAATTTAGGCCAGTTTCAAAAATGGTTTTTCCCGGGTCATTCTTGCAGGTCACATTATGCACACGGGATTCAAAATCCTTTTTCGCAGCCTTTAACCACCGCATGCGCTCATCACATTTGAACAGACTTTCGGGGACGGTCCACTCCCTCTCCTGGATCAGCTGTCTCGGCCTCACGCTGTTGTCAAAGCTCAAGACATTTTGGTCATTTTTCTTCAAAAACGAACGGAATTTCTTCTCACTCAAAAATTCAAACTGGTTTCCATGGAGTTTGATTTCCGTTGAAATCCTCTTTACTCCACTTCCTTCGAAATTCGAGCTAATTTTATCATCTGACAAGTTGCAATAGCTGAGATCGATTTGAAGAGTTTCGGTAGAACTGTTGTATCGGTCAATAAGAAATGCATTTTCGTCCACTTTCTCTATCGGATTTTGGTCAAGGAGTAGCTCGGTCAACCGATGATTTCCCCGAAATTGACCACCGGTCAGAAGTTTGATCGAGTTACTGCTTAAATGAAGTTGTTCCAAATTTTTTAGTTTCCACAGTCCCGGGATGAATTCCACATTTTTTTTCTCCGAGCCGGAAATTCGGTTTTCGGCGACCCACAAATGTTTGACCTTGTTGGGGTCAAACAGCGTTAAAGTTTCCGCTAGACCAGAATCCTCCAAGTCGTTCATATCAAGGATGAGGCTCTCGGCCAAAAGGTCAAAGGTTGAGGAACTGTTTGGTGATGCTGATAATGATGAGTAAATTCGGGTCAGGTTAAAATTGAAGAATATATGGAGGGTGTCAACCTGCTCTGAGGCCAGTTGGAGCTGGGCCAGGTCCAGTTTCTCCAGGGATGTCAGACCGATTTGAAGAATTTTAACATTGAGTGGCCGGGTTTCGTTCTGGGTTTTGTTATCAAAAACATTGCTGTTGTTGCTGTTGAGCTTCGCGTCTGAATAATAAACTGGTTGATCTCATCATGAGTGACCGTTGTTCCAGTACAGGCCAAACTGATTTGGTTTCCTACCGAGGCGCATCTGCATCCACCCGTGTCATTCGGGCAATTCAGCGGTGTCTGATTTACTGCAACACAGAGTGACAATCATTTAACTTTAACTATTTAAAATCTATGACAAACTTATGACTTTTGCATATAAAAAGCATCAGCCTGGGAAACTATTAGAGGTTGAGCTTTAATTTGGTGAAATACGGTACGCTTGGATTTTGGCGCTGATTTGTAATCCAAAAAAACTTTGACATTTTCTCAAGGTTAATTGTTTTTTGGTTTTTCAAAATTCATCGCCATCTTTGAGCGACAAATTTTTGAAAAAAAAGACATTTTTCCCATACCGTTACAAATTTTGAAATTTCCGCCTCCAGTTTTTTTTAAAAAAAGAGACTTATATTTTTTTGACGGAATTCCCGCACGTATAACGTAAAGGCTGGAAATTTTTTCAAAGATAGAAAAAACGACGGCTTTGGACTACTTTTAAAAAATGTACAGCTTATGCGGGTGGAAATCGGGTAAGTTGAAGGGTTCCTGAACTATGGAGGAGAACTTTAACCAACTTATCATTTCCTCGTGACCTTTGACCTCGTTGAGCACTATCTAAACGTTGACCGATTTTCTTCAAATTTTAAAGGAATATACTTCACTGATGTAGCTAACTTTGAGGCTTGGAGAGCTAGGATCCAACAACCTGGACAGATTTTGGTTTATCCTAATGCATAGGTACGATGTGATATTTGCTCAAAAGTGTAATAACCTTGTTTGGATCTTCTACTTGAAGGTGAATTCGTTTGCCCTTCATCGTGGAGCTTCAGAGAAACGAGTAGAGAGAACAGGTAAACAGCAAATTTGCTGGGTTTTGCCATGATTTTTTCCGTCTACGAACTCGCCAGTTTAAGGTCTCCAATCTTGTGTACAACTCTGCCAATATTCCGCCTTCTCCATACGTAAAACAAAATTGATTAAGCCCTGTTACTGTAACCAAGTGACTATTTTATGTCAATGTCATAAATGCAGAGAACATTTTTTATATTTTTTGTAACAAAAGGCTGTTTCGTGTAGCCTTGAAGGATTTGCGTGTCCTCAACACAAAACGTGCAGTTTAATCCACAGGACGTTGAAATTGAACTTGTGAACTTTTGTTCAGAAATATGTATTTGTGTTGCAACAACAGGATTTATGTGGGTACCTAATCTGCTAAAGAATTGCTTCAGCAAAATTTTGGTATAAAGTCGGGAAAAAAAATTAATTTCGATTGAGACGCTTTATTTTGTCTTCCAACATTTGGGCCCCATCCTTAAGATACTCCCCGATACGCTTGCAACATTTCCAAAAATATTCCAAAACCAGGGCTGCGACCAATAATCCAATCGAACAAAGCCAGAGCAAAAAAATTAGGTGGATGTCACTACCCCGAAAGGACAAAATCTCAAAATCTTGCTCGAAAATTTTACCAATTGTGATGAGATTTTGATGACGCATCATGAAAATCGCATTACAAATTGTCAATCTTGGCAAATGTCATAAAATTTGCATGAGATTTGACAAGATTGTTTTAAGACCAGTCAAATTTCATCAAATTTTTATGAAATTTGATAAGATTTTTTGTTATGTAACATTAATATTCAAAACAATCTATTAAAGTTCAAGCACTCCCGCAGGAAAATCATTAAAACACCCCGCTCAATTTTTCCGCGCAATTTCTCCAAATATAGAACTAGGACAATAACATATTACATATGTACAACAGATTAAGGATAAAGGCTACACTCTAGATTTAAAGAATTAAGGAAAAGTTAGGATCAGACGCGCAATTTGCTCGCTTGCATATGCCAAAAAATTCGGAGTTGACACTGAAAAATATCCCCAGACAGTCAAGGGCCGCCAAAATTAGGTAGAACAGTTTGTTTAGGTCGACCTGGAAAAATCGGAGAAAAATCCCGGGCAGCGGAATGGGCAACTCGGGGTCAACTACATATCAGGCGAATAGCGTAAAAGCTGAGAGCCAGGTCATGGCGGGTCAGCCGTCTTCTTCCGTCGCTACTTTCACGCAATACCTCCAAGACTTTGGTGGATACTTGGGTTGGGTTAACAAGTTTTTGGGAGGGGAGGTCCGATTTTTTCAAAACTGTCCAAATTGTTTTTACTCTGCCGAACGCTTTATTTGCCGCCCAAAGGCGGGAAGTTTTGACCCCTGGTCGGTTTTGACCCCGACGCTTGTAAAATAAACGCATATTTAGTTTTAGTAGCAGGTTTTGTTCAGGAAGTATTGTTGCCCAGAATTATAAAAAATTCGAAAATTCTTTGTTTATTTTAAAAGATCTCTCCCTAGTAAACGGCCAAAAGCTTACTGAAACCGTTATTAAAGCAACTATTCTTGGTTAAACTTTGCCCTTTGCACATCCAGTTTCTGTTTTTCCGTACTGTAGGTTTTGTTTTTGAAGAAATTACTTTTTTTTCTTGTGGATGACAAACTACGTAAAGCTTCAACAAAAACTCTAAAATTGCGGAAGTGTCTATCCGTTTCCGTTAAAGTGCTACCCGTACAAATTTTTTTAGAAAAGCTGAAACTTTCTACAGAAAATTCAAGCATTTTCTAAATCTTCAGAATTTGGTCAGGAATTTTTTGTTAGCTAGTTCAAAAAATTCTGTTACTATTTTGTGCCCGAAAAATTCGGGTTATTTGTTGGTGGGTCGATTTCTTAAGAAAATTTTGCGGAAATTTTTCATGCGGGTTTTTATAGAAGCCCGAAATTATTTATGTAGGCGTGTACTCCGGAAACACTCACGATTCTCGATTTTTCTTTTCCAGCTTCATTGAAAAATTCGTCGGTTTTCATCAAAGTAGTTGGATATTGTTTTTCTTTGAAGGTAAACCGGAAATCATAGCTTTTTCTAGCGCACTCTAGATTGGAGACTAATGACAAAAGTTAAGTAGGTAATTTCAAAGATGAATGAAGTTTTTATTTAATTCAGGCAGATCAAAAACAGTTGATGATTTGACAAGATTAAAAAATTTTGATGAGATTTGAATGAGATTTCATCGAAATCTTATCAAAACTTGACCAAAATTGTTAGGATTTCTGACGAAAATCCAGTAAATTTTTTCGACCGAATTTTTTTCTAAGGGAACATCAAGAAGCAAAAAGACTTCAATGGAATTATCGGTCATTTTGAAAAACTTTTGTTTAAACGTTTTTTGAGATTCGAACTTTTTTAAAATTTAAATGTTTTTCCAATTATCTAGTGGCTCTTAAATTTCTTACACAGGAAGATGGACAGACCAAATTTTGTTCAATAAAATTTATACTGCAACAACAGGATTTATTAGGATACCTAATCTGTTAAAGAATTGCTCAAACAAAGTTTCGGTTGGTCGGATTGGTGCGCCGATATAAAGTCAGGAAAAACCTTTAATTGAGACACTTAATTGTTTCTTCCAGCACTCGGGCTCCACCCTTAAGATACTCCCCGATACGCTTACAACTCTTCCAAAAATATTCCAAAACCAGGGCGGCGACCGATCCTCCAACCGAACAAAGCCAAAGGAAAAAAATGAGGTGGATGTCACTACCCCGAAAGGACAAAATTTTAAAATCTGGTCTACCCTCATCAACCGCGTTGCTGAACAACTTTTTGTCTCGTTGAAAATGTTCCAGATCACCCCAAAAGTTGAAAAGCGCCGAACTCAAGAGCAGATTCACCAATTTTCGCGCCAAAATCACAGGACCTCTTTCAAACCGCGATGTAACTAGAAAAACGCGGTTGCCTGCTAGCCAGGGGTCGCGGGATGCGCGATTGTGTACAAACTTTAAGCGAGGGTTCTTCTTCATCGCATTTTTGAACATGTTCCAATAATCCTCAAAATCCCGGACATTCGTCAAAAAGACCGTTTTTGGCCGGGCCAATTCGTTTCGGATAAGCCTTGGCAGATTCCCGGTGCAGGTGATTTGCCTTTTACTCATCATTTCGAAGATTTTGTAGGCCGTTTTGCAAATCTCGATTTTGTTGCAGCGCGACTGCTTAAACGGATCCTCCAAATTGCTGTCGTCACACAGGTCGCTGCAGTTTTGAACGGTTTCTAGAAATCCTTGGTTCGCCAAGTTAAAGGGCGGGTCATAGCTAGACATGCTGCGTATCAAACCAAATCCGGCGGGTTCAAGCTGCGCGTTTTTCTCCGGCTCACAGAGGAAATCAGTTTGTGTGTAGTAAATCGAAAAGGGCGAAGATTTTGGGGTGGGCGCTTTCAAGAAATCCTTGATTTGGGTCCATGGGCTAATGAACGAAAAATCGAGGGAATATTCAGATTTAATGATGCCGCGATAGCCATTTGTCAATACAATCGACATTATCAGCCAAAACGCCAGCACAGTTTGACACAAAACTGCCAATTTTGTCTTCCACACGGTTGCCATGACAACCGGAAATTCGGAATCAACTTGCTCAAGCAGTATTCGAACCAGCCAGAAAAGGAGGTCGCCCGAAATTTCAAAATTTCGATGAAGGTTCCACCATTTTGGAATGTCCTCCATTTTTTCCACATTGCGCAGACGTGGCCGCGCGTGCAGCGCTCCGCACAAGGAAATCGTGGTAACCACCATGGCAGCCAACAAAAAAAGCCAAGATGATTGCTCCAAAGGCGCGATGTAAATTTCCAGGGTAGTTTTGGCACTTTGAACCCCGTCCGAGGTCACAAACTTGTATTCAGTGACCTCAAAGGGAATCAGGTAAATAACCTGTGTGTAGTACAGCTTTTGCTCCATTTCATCCTCGTTGTTCCCGCCGTCAAAAAGCGCCATCGAAACTTGAACCTGGAGCTGCGCGCTGCGCCAAATTTTGAACCCTACAAAGGACGTATTAAAAATCTGGGTCAAAATCAGGGTGAGCATGCGCTCTGGGCTAGAGCGCAAAACTTCGCGGCGCTTCTCAAAATTTTCGTGCGCAATGTCGAAAATTATTTTTGGAAGTTGGAGAAGATTTTTTTCTTTAGCGTTTTTTACAATTGGCGTATCCGCCATTTTTTGCGCCAGGCAGGAAACTGAAAAATCGAGATTGTCACATAATAATGCGAGCGCAATGTTTAAATTTTGCGCGGAGACACCACCCAGCTTAAAAATGTAGACACCGCGGGAAATTCGAAAAGTGGGAACATTCAAATTTTCCTCCATTGTTTTTAAATGTAGGAGAAGGAGCGGCGACAGTGTAGAAGCAGCAGATGCGCGCACCAAGGAACTCTGAAAATCTGTGAAATGCCGCGAGTTTTTATATTTTGAATCCAGGAAAAAAATTAGCGTAAATCGAGCCGCAATCACAACGTCACTTGATTCCATGGGCAGAACGTAAAATGGGTAGTCTATCGTTTTTCGCTCCATTTTATCCAGCGACCAGGGGTCGTCGCTTGGCGCATACCGCGATTTTGACGCCGCTTTAAAAAAAATGTTGATGAAGCACTTGACGTGTCGCATGTAAACGAGCTGGATCAGTTTTTTCATTCTGCTTATTCCAGGAACAAAGTTTTGTCCGTCCTGTAAAATCAGGGGAATGTTAAACGACGTTTCTGCAGTTTGAGACAATTGACCTGCTAAACTGTTTAAAATTTGACCCGTGTCAACTTTTTTTTCGCTTTTGTTCTTTGATTCATACTTGTATTCATCCGGATGGGGAAGACATAGATGGAGCCAACATTGTTGTTGAGCAACCAGTGACGCCAAATAATTTACATCCGGATTCGGTAATTCTGCGTTCTGATAGTTTAGAGAAAAATTCGGTACAATTTTGGACGAATTCGCTAAAAAAGGCGGCGACAAGTACAGTAAAATAGGGTAAAAGAACGTCAGATGATTGTCTAGTTGAAACGGCAATATAGCTATCCAAATCATCTCCTTATACAAAGATGGAGTCTTTAAAAGACTACAAAATTAAAATTCAATAAACTGGATGAAAAAACGAAATTTAATTGGAATATTTTGAAAATTTATTTTAAAAAATTTACAACGTTTTTTTGGTTACAACGAAACTTTAAAAAATATTGAAGACCAAAATCTTTAGTCGACTTACAAACATTGATTTTATGAACATTGAACATGCACATCAAAAATCAAATATTTGAACACGTTTATGTCGTTTTTCCTGTGTACTGAATACTGAATACTTTATCATGCGAGCAAAAACTTTCCCCGTGGGAAAACCTTGTCTTCAAATGGTAGCATACCAAATTGACACCAAAATTTCCCATTTTTACCACTTTTTTTCAACTTTTGTGACGCCATTGTAGCCCTTTTTTGCAGTGGCAACGCTAAAATAAAATTGAAAATGAATTTCCATTGCAATTTATGAGTTTCTAATACCATGATGACTATATCTCAAATTCATTTCTATTTCTTGCCATGAAGAACAAACTTTGAGCAAGTACTATTTAATTTTAGGACTTTGTTTGATGGACCAAGTCCTTAGTTTGCTGAAGCAAGTTCTTAGTTTGATCAACCAAGGCCTTTGTTCGCTGAACCAGGTCCTTAGTTTGATGGGCCAAGTCCTTAATTTGGTGAACCAAGTCCTTAATTTGATTGACCAAGTCCTTAGTTCGCTGAACCAAGTGCTTCGTTTGAATTCTTTAGTCATTAAAGTATAACTCAACCAAGGCCGATAATTTTTCCACCATTTTGGAACATGTTCCCCAATTAGAATTACCGCTGTCAGACCCAGACAAACTGCATACAAGCGAAAGCACAGATGAACGTCCGAGTTTCGAAAGGATAAACTTTGGCATTCTGGCTCCTCCTCGTCAAATTCCTTCAACGGATCTTTCATCTTTTCACGAGCTTCTTCCATAGAATCTCCAAAAACGAAGCGAATTTCATCCCACTTTTGCCACATTCCGAAGATTCCGCTGTACACTAAAATTTTCATTCGATCCCGTACGACCCCCTCACGATGTTTGTCTAACCCGTCTTGAATCGCGAGGCCCTTCCCCCGGCTAAGGAATTCATCCCGAATTATCGGGATGTCGTTATGACAAAACTTGAGGGATTTGTCCTCTCTCATCAGGGATTTGAACCTGTTCCACCAAAAATTAAATTGATCCTCGTAACACACGAAGACGGTGCGAGGTTGTCGCAACTCGTTGAGAATCACCGATTTTATATCCGATGCGTTGATGGCCACGCTTTTTCCGATCAGTTTCTTGATCTCGGGTTTTCCATATTTACAATAGTCCTCTATTTCGGCTAATAGCATGAAGACCTTGGTCGCCATAGCTTGATTTATGACGGCCTCGGAGCATTCAAAAAAAGATCGCATATAGTCCGGGATGAAGGGAACTGGAAACTGAAGACCAATGTTAGTCGGTTTTATTTTTGCGAAATACTCCTTCATAAAATCCTTGTTCACGTTATTTAGTCCCGCGTCCAGTACTGTGAAGAAGTAGTGGAAGGTCTCATTTTGATTCATCAAATCCTGCAAAAACTTCCACCG
>JAQIVE010006775.1:0-11165 GCA_034698285.1 Sminthurinus bimaculatus | reverse complement strand
TTGTATAAAATTTATACATACACAATATACGAAAAAAAATATATATACAAACATTGAAGAAATATAATATATATTTTTATAAACTAACCATCAACTTGACTGAGAAGTTTTTGTTGGAGCGCATCAATCTGAATGTGAGTTGGTACTGTTTGTAGCAAAATTAATGCACTTTCTTGTACTGTTAGAGCAATTGATAAATGAAAAAAATCATCTGTCATTCTGTTTGAAAAAAAAAACATCTGTAGCAAAAAGACGGTACATAAAAAGTGAAATCAAACTGTTAAGTTGCTTCTTACGCAATGGCCAAACTGAGTTGAGTATGAGGATAACCATGAAACAACTAAGCGCGGGATCCACGTATACTTTTCCTGGCCAATCGGCCCACTTGATGACAATAGCTGAAACGATGACAATAACAGACCCTAAAGCATCCGCAAGAAGATGTAAGAATACTCCCCTCATATTCATTTGAGCTGCTCCATGACCAGGATCAGCTAAACTTTGTAGTTCTGAGTTTGCAAGTGGAATTTGTGGCGGTGCATTATCGGGCGAAGTAACACGCTCGTCATTTTCATTGTCATCTGTAGCAACCATACGAGTTAATCGGCTTTGATGTTTAATAGTATGGTGGCTGTGATGGTGAGTATGTGATCCTCCTCCATGAGAATCTACAATAAAAAATGGAAACGAGTGTTTATCTTATTGATTTATGATATATAATATATATATTATATAAGCTTGTATACAAACAAATACATATTATGCAAAAAATTGGTTGAAGACCCTGTAGCTCAACGGGTAACACAAAAACAGGGAAAATAAGCATAATAATGGTTTTCATTTTTTTTAGAAATATTAAATTGAAGAAAAAAATTACGGCGAAATAGACAAAGTCCAATCATGTTGACTAGAAGACCAAGAACTCCAACAACCTAATATAGAGGCAAAGTACCACAAAAATACGTAAAATAGTTTAATACTTTTGTGATGGATTTTGTCAAGTTTTTTTAAAGACCATTATTTTCACATGACTGTAATGTAGCATACTAGAATTAGCTCAGCATCCTCTATTTCTTCAGGGTGGATGAACCTAAAGCAAAAAACACATGGGTTCATTGGATTATCGATTTTCGTGACGTAGGGCATGTCATTATATAAGCTGGCGTGTTGTATACGTCCAGAGGTTATTTCTCCCTAATATTCAAATATATAGGAGCTACATAGTATTTGGTATGTTTACAAACATTCTTTGTACCTTTTAACGGATTCGACGAAAATCGAGAAGCAAAGAGCAACAAGGAAAACGGCATTCACCTGCATAACCAACCCAAAAATTTGCACACATTTTATTTCAATAATATAACGCTGAATAACCATTTTTCACATTCATGTGTAATGTCTACATAGTAATATTAAATACAGATTATCCTCGAAAATTTTGTAATTTTTTTCTTGTTTGTACTCACCAAAGCTCCTAAAACTTCAGCTCTTGCCCACCCAAATGTATTCTTGGACCACTTCTTTGGTGACATCTTTTTAAATCAGATCAATTAATTATCATCATGTAATGTCAATAAACATAAGATTCCATTTAGTACTTTTATACTGATTCATTATTCATTCGACAAGACGCGTTTCGTTTATTTACCACGTGCACACAAACGCACGATATGAAGACATGATTTATTTGATATCATGTAGGTATTATATATTGTCAAATTGAAAAAAAAACTACATGTAAAGAGCATAAAACTCGTCATTGCACAATAACTTAAATGCTACATGTTGTTATAAGTTGTAAGTTGTATTATACATATATACAAAGTATGATAGTAGTAAAAAAATACCTTGACGGAAACGAAAGCAACAACTAACGCAGCTACATCGGAAAGCATGTGAAAACTATCTGCCACCAATGCCATTGATCCTGTCATGTATCTAGTAAGATAATTACCGACAACATATTTAAGTAACCACCATTCCTAATCCTTAATATGCTTGGTAGTTTATCAATTCACCAAAAATATTACGATTTATATAGATTACTTATGCAGTTTCACGAAAAAATCTACGAAAGCGATCGCTTTTCGTCACACTATTACTGTTAAGTATGTATTATGTTATTTATTATTTTGAAAATGGAAAAAAGGTTTAATAAAGTAAAAACTTACCCAACTATAATCTCGACCAAGAAAAATCCGAAGGTCAGCGTGAACATGGCTACAAGCCGATGTTTATTACCCGAAACAGTCGACATGATGAACTCTTTTTTAAATCAAAACACACATATTAGGTTATTCATTGATAATATACTAAAGCTGAGAATTTTTAAGAGAATAGATACTAAAATCCGAATGCCATTGAAGAGGTTACGTACAGAATGCACCAAGTACTTAATAACTAAAAGTAACAACTAATGGATTTGCTGATGCACTTGCACTTTAACTATCTGTCAGTGAGAACGTGTATTTCTCAATGGGTTACACGTTACACACAAATCCTGACATAAGTTGATTCTATGATTATCTATTATCTATATAAAATATAGATTACAGATCTATTACGACAATGAATTGCCGGATATGTTTATAAGGGTAAAAGGTAGGTAAAAGGTATAGATACTAGTACACACTACACATTGGTATAATTTGTAATTGCTCAAATCTCTATTAGGCTAAGATTCACGCTATATAATTATTCATTCATAATAACCATTCAAAATTTATCAACTTATAAAAATGGTACTACTCAATTGCATTAATTAGAGTGTACATGCTCGTTTGTGCGTGTAATAATAATATGTATATTGTGTATTTAGTATTGAGCTCACAAAAAAGGCACTTCACTTTTACTCTCAATCCCTAAACAACTTCAAACTTGCGATTTTTCCGTATTCTTTATACTTGCACATTTAAATGTCAATTACAAATTGAAGCTTTTGAAAAAGTCACTTTTAGTTCCTTCGTTAACAAGTATACTTATACAACTCACGTATGAAGTTACAATAGCTTTATGCGCACACAAAAAAATCTATTAAGTTATTTTAGTAGGTTTGTGTAGGTTTAAACAGGTTTAAAACATGCCTCAATAAAGAGGTGAGAGTGAGAGAAAAGAAAAGTTACGTAATAAAAAGGCGATTAAGCTTTATAAAGTTTCGAAAATGAAAAGTTTACACCTATAGATCATTTTTTGAATATGATGTGAAGTAATGAAGTAATAATGTTACAATATCGACTGCTAAACAAGTACATACTACAAAATCAATGGCAATTGACAATGCGTTGTATGGAGGATACAGTTTATCATTAAACTTATTTTGTTACAATGTATTATATCAATTATAAAAGCGCTCACCTGTAATCTTATTGAATCAACTCGGCGTTTTCTTCGATATAAATGATTCAAAATAAATATTTTCGTCTTATTTTTACTACTATATTATTTTTTTATATCTCTTTCGCGGAAGAACAAACACATTAGCTTCTTGCTGTTGTTGTTTTAAAAACGATATATTATACCACACACACAAACACATCCACACTCGATTGTTGTGTTTCTTCTACTTTTATCTACCTTAATAATAGTAAATATCATATAAATAATATGATGCTTGAAAATAAGAGTAGAAGCAGTAATAATTGATACTCCAGGACCTTGGATCTTGCTATCATCATCGACATTTAACGAAGTAGTGGAGGAATGGAGGAATAGAGGTAGACTGACGACGGCGACATAATAAAAGCTAATATACTGTTCAAAAGGGGGATAATAAATTAATTTTTTTTTTTGTAGGATATTATTGTAAGAGAAAGAAAAGAGGATGATAAATGACAGAATAAAGTCAACCAGTATGAAGTATAATATGAAAAGAGGATAGACAGAGAGGCAGACAAAAAATGGGAGTACTTACAAGAGTATAAATGAACAGTATTGAATTACACACGAAGAATAATAACAGCAATAAAAATTATTATTATGAATAATGTAGGTATGGTATCGCCAAGTGTTGTAGTAAATGTGTAATAATTATTTTATAAATGTTTGGACTTGTTCATTGTTTGTATAATAAATAGGTATGAAGGAGAGAGACACACACACAGCACAACACAGATATAGAGGCTCACAAGTTGTACCGTACAAAACAACAGGCCATTATTATAGGGAGAATCTCTGTAGTAATAAAACAACTGGAATATTATTTAAAATGCTTTTATCAAAACTTTAAAACTAATAATCAAAAAAATGTCGTGTTTATCTATCTAATCAATGAACGAACCACTTGTCTATAAAATGATGGTACATAAGGTATAAGAACTGTATATCTCTAATGTGTGTTCAGATGATGTAAAATATCAGATACTTTCCGTCCTCCGTAGTAAATGCACATTCACGGGGCTGTTATAAAACTGCAGGAGATAGAAGAATATGCACTACACAAGTAGATATTATTTTTTGGTTTTATAACACGTTAGATATTAAAGTAAATATGTAATTATGTAAGTTATAGTTTAACTATTGTTATACTTAAGTACTTGTACAGACACAAAATTTTGATGATCAAATTAAACCTATTTTTACTGAAGATACTACTATTTTTATAGGAATACGAGTAAGTACTATGCATGTACATATATATTCTGACTTAACTATTATTTAAAAAAATGAGATGGGTCATAGAGTAGCGTGAATCAGTCTTGGATGATTCTTTGCCGTGACAGATACATATATCAGTTTTTAAAGTCCTTCCTCATTATTATTTAACTCTTTTTTAATTTTTAAATAACTTTGATCAACTGATTGCGGGTGCATGAAATTTCTTGGAATCAGTATTCAGTATCCACAAAAAAAGTATGTATTATTTTTTCCTATTTTTCGATTTTCGATAACAAAAGGCAAAGTGCGGAATCGTACAAGAGTGGTCTAGCAGCAATTTCTTCGATGAGTTTTCAAAAAATATCGTCAACTCTTTGCTCGGAATATAGAATCCCACATTAAAGAGCTCATGCTCAGATCTCAAGATCTCAAATCATATCCACGACTATTCCATGATCAGTAAATAAGAAAATTAAGTATTAGCATATTTAGCATTAAAATCCTTAACACCTTAATTAAAGTGGTAGTTGGTATTTTTTTGACAGTATAATTGACCGTGTGACATGACGTTTGAAAGGTAATGTTTTCTAGCCTGTATAGTTTTGATACTGCTACACCGTGTAGCATGTAGATTGTAGATAGGCTATAGTAGTGTTTAAAATTTCAAAAGGAATAATTTTTCATCATATCAAAATCTTAAACTAATACTGGTTTGTTATAATAAGATTTCCAGGTAACCTAGATGTTCCATGTTTTGTTCATCAATGATCAATCCAATCGTGTTATAGCGATACGTGCTACACTGCTACACAATGCTCAAAGCAACACTTGGACATCTTAAGAGTTTTGCACAAATTTGTGTTGGATTTCATCTTGCAACGGAATATGTTGGTAAGACCTTTAAGTTTAGGTTAGAAAATTATAGTGGGCAATCACATCATACTTACATCTCACTATGTATATAGATAGATTATTATACTTTTTAAAAAATATGCAACAATTATTTTTAACTTAACACTTAACATTTAACATTAAACTTGAACAAGCTATTAATTTTAGCTATTACTTTATGTTTTACAGGCACGTGTGTTACATGCGCCGGTCCCAGCATGGTAGGGAACGAAATAAACTTTTCAAAACAAAAAATTCAATTAAAAAAGTATCCAATGTGGTCTTAATATTGACGCTGCTGGTGGCTGGAGCTCATATTTAATCTATTGTCGTAATTCGATTTGTTTTTTTATTTTTTGAATCAATTAGGAACCAACAATCAATACCAACGATAAACTATTGGTATTATTTTGACTGTCATCTCTCTCAAGATGAATCTATGTTGTACTTATTCTCTTATCCATCACTTATGTAATGAAATTGTTCCACGCTTTATATATTCATCTCTTTGACACAAAGGGTCTCGTTGGATTTTTCTTGATAGATTCGACGTGTAAATTCAATGTTCCCGAACGTAAATCGACATGAAGTAGTCATATCAAGATCACCTTCGAATCCTAAAGAGTTGATATGCAAACGTGTCGTTGGTATAGCTGGAGATAATGTCATTCATGCCGATGGATCCATTTATGAAGTAAACCTTATCCCAGATATCGTCTTAACTACAATTGATAGTTGCTATCACATAATTGAGCAGTGTATATTATATATAATATACATGAACACACAGCCAAAAACTTTAATCACTGAGTTGATAGTAAATATTCATAGATCAATGATTATTTCTCTTGTTCTAGATTCCTAAAGGCCATGTTTGGATTGAAGGTGACAATGAACTCAATTCAACGGATAGTAGGTATCATCGCATAACATTATTATTATTATTATTATTGCAACAATCATTTGTAGAAGACCTGAAATATGTACCTTGAAAAATGGGACAATTACTAATGCCTATAATAACATATGTCAATGTAACCTTTTGTAACTTAGGAATTATGGACCTGTTCCATTGGGGTTGATTCAAGGTAAGTAGTTATTATTATAATGTCCATTAAATCTACATCTCCCTGGTTTTTACAAACACAAAACCATGGTGTCAAAAAATGTTACTCTATAATATATTTATTTTGTAGGTCGAGCGGTATTAAGAATCTGGCCACTTAATAATCTTTCCTATTTTCTACCTCCTCCAAATTATGAACCGGAGTAGTAACAACAAAAGTTTTAATTAATATGTAGTTAGAAAATATATTCCTGCTATAGTGGAGAAACAATGTATTAAAGTAAAAAAGGAAGGCATATCTGCATACTCACCTATACTTACTTTTATATTATTATAGTCATCAGAATCAGATTTTAGATTCTCACATGAAATTATGCTACAGGTATTGGGTATTGCTATATAGTCAAAATCGTTTCTTTTAGAGTACCAATTATGGTTTTTGTCATTTATTGTATTGTTTATTTTAGTATAATATTGTGAAAGCTCAAACATGTTTTTCATGCAACGATCTTAATAGAAATGCATTGAACATAAGCTATACAATATAAGCCTGAGATAACTCATTCTTTACCAGAATTGCTAAACAAATGTAGTTATATAAATTTGCATATGATAAATGATAATATAGAACTTATGAGTCATATCCCGCATTTCAATAGTATGGTAAAGGGTAAAGTATAACATGATATTAAACACAAAACAACTATTTAAGTAACTACTACTTAAGTTCTGTGGACTCCCACAATAGAATTTGTAGCTACTACATAAAATGATCTGCTACTGCCAACAGAACAACTAAAATTGTTAGTGTTGTAAAACGTTACAAAAGTTCTCCAGTTAAAATAATGGTAAATCAGTCAACTTTCGTAACTCAAAAATGTAAAACAAACTACTGTGTTCTATAGTTTTTGAGGAAAACACAGTGAATGTGCGAATTATTATGATCGTTTTTTAATACGAAGTATATTTAACCTTTTTTATACCAATCTTGTGTTCCCTATTCAAATAATAATATGTTCTAGTTTTAGAGTTTCAAGATTTGCTAGCAAAGAATTGTATTAGGTATTTTTGTTATTCTCTTGTTATAAAACCAAAACCATGTTGTTCAGATACTTAATAACAGGCGTTAACTTGATTGAATTTTACATTCAGTTTTCGTCTGTAAAGACGTGTAATAATTATGTGAAATTGTAGTTGTGTAATACATAGTACATATTACATATTATAATGATGATACATAATATGTAAATACATACATGACCGTAGTAACCGTAAATACTACTCCGGTAGTATGTATATCAAGAGAAAGTCCCTGTGGGTTAAGGGTGATATTGAATGAAACGTTTATAAAATAAACAATGCTATCAATATACATATACCTTTGAATTAGCATTATACGGGGAAAAAATTCCCGAGAAATTCTGCATATTTGATTTATATACGATGCCATAAGTCATAACCATGTGTTGGTTTATCGTTTACTACCTTTTAAGTTATGTGATGTAATCAAACTCAAAGTCATAAAATTTTATTTTTGTTGTGTCAACAACTTTTTTTTTAAATTTCTTGAAAAACTGCACACTGAACGTTTTGCTAATACGTATAAGTGTAGTTACTGCTTATAGTATGGTTAAATTCATTTGAACTTAAGCCAAGGCATGAAGCATCAGCTATTAAGGAGCATGATTTAACGGAACTTTTCAAAACGGAAATAGGTACATACATAAGTCTAATGCCTATACTAAAAATAATTATTGTCATTACAGCAAGCGAGTGTGGCTTTTTTACTAACGACGAGTATCACAACTAATACACAGTACTTTACTATTGATTATTCAGCAAAATATTTAGCACTGAATGTGCGTATAGAATATAGAATATTTCATTGTAGCATGTGGCATATGACATAATACACATTATTGTATATTATGTTAATTTAATTACTTTAGCGCATGATAAACGATATATTTAAAAATTACATGATCATTCTATGTATGTATATATTTTTCTACATCCCGGTTAGTACTACTGACTTGGTGAGGCGGCTTGAAACAACGTGTGCACAGAGTGAGTACAGGTCAATACACTAAGTGTATATAAATGTGTGGTATTTGGATCACAGATAACATACATATAATATACATTCCCAACAAACTCATGGGGTTTCCAGTTTCCATTGTAAGATTAGCACTTGAAAGCCTATGGACCCGTAATTGTTGCGAGCCGTGACCCGTATATATGGTTGTTAAGCCACTCACTCACCCTGTCTTATGGGTCGGAGTTCTTAACATATTTAATCCAAGTACCTTGAATTTGATGGGCGTATTCGATTGTATGGTTTCCAGGTGACTTTTTCGACGGTCCCCATCTCTTAAAATCTCAACAAATTTCTGAGATAAAAACGATGTTACCCGAATTTTAACAGTAAACATTAGAAAGTATGTACATATTATGTATTATCAAAAGAGCTTCAAATGAACCAAAAGCTGTAGTATAGCATAAAATGTGGATATTTTTTGATGGGCTCACACCATACAATTTCATACAATACATACTTACTACTGTACTTTAGAACTAAAACACAGTACACAGTCGGCAAATTAAAATATTTCATGATTTTGTTTCATATTATTATTATTAAAGTTATTTTGTTACGATTGCGTATGCGTAGAGTTAAAATGATTAAAGTATAATAGTGCGGACTGGAAATATTGGTTTTAGTATATTTTGCACGAGGCGAAAACTAGCAACGGAAGAGGGCTTAAAGATGAAAACAAGGGCATCTCATAGCTTTTACTCAGCGTTGTAAAAGCGTCCTCTGCAGCATAGTTGATGGATATAATCCATCAACTGGGCTCTGCAGTGGACTAATTCTATGACATATATTATAGCAATAGGATCGCTGGCATTCTTCCTTATAATATTATGTTACCGCAAGTACTCTCCTTGTTAGCCGGGTATAGTTCAGTCAGTTGAAATAGTTCAGTCAGTTGCAAACTGTATTCACAGTCATCTCAAAATAAAAAATAAATGTGAGTGTTAACGTTCTTTAATCTTAATATTATTTAAAAATAATAATAATAGTCGTTAAGGAATGAAGAAGGAAGAGTGAAGAAAGTGGTGAGTGCGTGTGTGTCTGTTGTTTGTGTGTGGTTTATTATTATAATACATAGTTTTTTTTTGAAGGAGAAGAAGGGCTCAAACAAGTTTGTATAATATTTAAAAACATAATAAAATAATACCACTACATCATAACATCAACTACACTATCCTTATAATATCTATGTGCAACGAGTAAAAGCCGGAGAGAATAAAAAAGGAAGAAGGAATAGCAACAAGATCATCATTTTTTTATAAAAATATATTATAATTACGACAACCCTAATACATTATAGATAATAGTATAAAAGTATTATACAATTATTATATATTTATAAAATTTAAAATCATGGTCCTCAAAATCTCATCAAATTTAAAACACTGCCTGCATTGTCTTTTTTTATTTATTGTAATAATATCCTTTGAAATTTTATCTGGAGGATTAAACTTTGGACAGAGAGTTGAGGAGATCAATCCCTGGCAACAATATGGGGTTCCAGTGACCCTTATTTTGTATATCCTAAGACTTTTGACCTTTTTGGCCCTACCTCAAGTTATATTCAATCTCCTCGGTTTGACTTTGTACAATGCATTTCCAGAGAAGATTGTATTAAAAGGATCTCCGCTCCTAGCACCTTTTTTGTGTATTCGTGTCGTAACCAGAGGAGACTTTCCCGACTTGGTCAAACGAAATGTGATTCGTAATTTAAATCTATGTTTAGATGTAGGTGTAGAAAGCTTCATAATCGAAGTAGTGACTGACAGACCAATCCCGGGTCTAAATGAGTACTCTCGTGTCCGAGAAGTTGTTGTTCCTTCCGCTTATGTGACCAAAAGTGGTGCCTTGTTCAAAGGTTAGCTATTTTATTTATAATCTTATCATTATTTTGAACTATGGATATTTATGGAACGTCAATTTCATGTAAATTTTATGCAATGATTTCAAGCATAATATAATGACCAATGATCAATTGAATCACAACAAAACTGAGGTTTTGACTAATTACTTTTGCTTTTGCTTGTATATTATTAGCACGAGCTCTGCAATACTGTTTAGAGGATGGTATTAACATCTACTCTGACTCAGACTGGATTGTACATCTCGATGAAGAGACTATTCTTACCGACAATGCTATCAGAGGTATCCTCAACTTTGTTCTCGACGGCAAACACCAGTTTGGTCAAGGAGTCATCACCTATGCCAATGATCAAGTCAGTATTTCATTAGTATATAATAATATTATATATCTCATATTATTATCATTATATCCAACTTGTGTTAACTATTTATAATAATAGAAACACCGACATTATAATTATTCCATGAGGCACCACGCGCCACCATCATCATGAATGCATAATCATGATCCCTGAAAATTTGTTTACAATTTTTTCATATCTAATTCTGTGCTTATAATAAGGTGGTGAATTGGATGACTACACTTGCGGATAGTTTCCGAGTGGCTGATGACATGGGCAAATTGCGCTCGCAATTCTACTTGTTCCATGTAAACGT